>CABHPR010139020.1:11496-27151 GCA_902168415.1 Peromyscus melanophrys | reverse complement strand
GAAAGGCACCCTGAGAAGACTGTTTGAAGTTAGTGTGGTTTTTATTCCATGTGTTAGGCAGGGCCAGGTGTTATTACAGTTATTTTTACCTATTATTTTGGACATTTTGGTATGCATAAAGGTAGGGAGGAGCGTATAATGAACCTATGTGATGAGCATTCAACTGCAAAATTAAGGTCTGGGGGAACAGCTTAACTGTAGGACACATGCTTAACACCCGTGAGGCCCTCCATTCAATCCCCATCACACATGTACATACACACACACACACACACACACACACACACACACACACACACACACACACAGTGCAAACCTAGTAACATTGTGTCAATCATATTTCCTATCCACTGCCTTTTCTCCTTAAATTGCTTTATTTATTGTTTGTGGGGTTTTTTTTGGTCATACATGTAAAGCAAGTAATCTGCCATTAAGTCACATAGCCCTAGCCCTTTCCCCTTAGAAGCAAACCCTAGACATTATATTGTTTCACAGCAATATGGGCAAGTATTATTAACTCAATTTTATGGGGAAATAAAGACATCAACAAGTTAAGAATCTCACCCAAGCTGGGCGGCAGTGGTGGCGCATGCCTTTAATCCCAGTGCTTGGGAGGCAGAGCCAGGCAGAGCTCTGTGAGTTCAAGGCCAGCCTGGTCTACAGAGCGAGGTCCAGGACAGGTACCAAAACTACACAGAGAAACCCTGTCTCGAAACCCGCCCCCCCTCAAAAAAAGTCTTACCCCAAATGATGTACAGAGTCTGGGAAAGATAGCCAAAGTGAATTTCCCCCAGGTACTCCCAGAAGGTAAAGAAAACTGCCCTATAAATCATCATAGTTGTGTATGTACCTTAGTTGCCTAGTTAAAGCTACTTCTAGAACCCTACTACAAAGTGCTATCGTAGTGACAATGTGGAAACAGGTTAGTTACAGGGATTTACTCTGGTCCCTGGTGTTTAAAGACATGAAGAGTTTACTCTCTGAAACCAAAAGCAGAGTTTCTTTAAAGGGTAAATAGGGACTGATGTTCATCTTTAATCCCAACACTCAGGAGGTGGAGGCAGGAGCATTCCTATGAGTTTGAGGCTACAAGGGCTACATAGATGAGGCCTTGTTTTGTTTTGTTATCTAAAGAGTAACAGGAAATCTAAATCCAAAGTCACATTTACTTAAAAGGTTGTTGTTTAAAAATCTTAGTGTGAACATGTGATCGGCTGGTCACCTGAGACTCGGAGAGTGTGTCTTGTTTTTGCACATTGCATACTGCAATTTGTACTCCTATGAGGAAAGTTTTAGTGAACACTGCCCCACTGAGAGAGCTCAGCTGTGAGTTTTCCCCTGACAGGTATCTGAGTTCTGAGGATCTTGCTGACAGTTCTCTGTACTTTGGGCTCCCGTGAGGTGTGGTTATCAGGATGGGTCCCAGAAAAGCCTCACAGGGAATTGCCTTTGGTCCTCCACTGTCACTGGGAAGCTGTTGGGCCACAAAGAATGTGGTTGGTCTCTGTCCCTGGCTCCTAGAGGGGAGTGTCTGAAGTGTGATAATAACTAGTTTTATCAATTAAAACCAGGAGTCAGATGTCGGGGTAATAACCTGAAGGATCAGAGAAGCAGAGCAGCAGCAACTAGAGACTTCTTACCTCTACAAATCCTCAGACTGAATGGGAGCCTAGATTCTCTCTCTACTCACCTTATATTCCTGTCTCCACCTCCCAATTGTGCTGGGATTAAAGGCATGAGCCTCCTAAGTGCTGGGATCAAAGGTGTGTGCCACCACTGCCTGGCCTCTATGGTTAACTAGTGGCTTAGTTCCACCCTCTCATCTCCAGACAAGCTTTATTTGTCAGAACACAAACAAAATCTCACACACGTGTCTGAATGCATGGATATTCTGAGTGGTTTATGATGGCCCTCAGACTACACATGGTGGACCCCCACTTTCAAGAGGGACCCTTCCTGCTGGAAAGAGCAGCCATGACATTGGAGGGTTGGGGGTTTTTAACCTTACTGGGGCAGTCTTGGGTCACTGTGATCAAATATGGGTGAGAACAACATAAGAGAAAGGAGCTTTGGCTCACAGCTTCAGAGGCTCTGCTGATCCTGGTCCCATGCTGAGGTGGAATGTCATGGTCGACAGACAGGAAGCAGAGAGAGGGCATATAGGAAGAGGCAGCAGTAAGATACAGTTCCCAAGGCCCTCCCCCAGTGACCTATATCTTCCTGTAGCTGTCACTTCCCCAATAGTGACATCATACATGGAGAGATAGTTAACTCATGAGGTCAGGACCCTCAGAATCCAATGACACTCCCCCAAACCATGCACTGACAACCACGTCCCTAATTCGCAAGCCTGTGGGAGATAGTTCCAACTCAAACCATCCTCTGGTGTCGCTAGGCTGCCCTCCGAGAGGAGAGAAGGGCTGCAGATTGAGTTAGGTCAGGTGACTGGTGATCTAGTCCATCTCACTAGGGACAGACCTCCATCAAAACTACCATTCACAGATGAGATTACTAGCGGGTGGTCACATTCTATGGTTATCTGGTCACTTGGTTCTGCTACCACTCCAGGCCTCCCCCAGGTAAGGATAAATGGCTGAGTCCATATCCAGGAAGAAAGGCTGAAGTCTGTTAACATACCTGGGCAGGCTCTTTTGGTCCCCAAGAGAATCATTTACAAATTGTTGTCTGTTCTGTGCGACTTTGTTTCGGCCATTGTATGTTCTCCAAACACACAGAGTCCCTTACCTCTCATGCTGTTCTCCTCACAATCCATATCCTTCTCTCCTCCGTGGAAAAGGGAAATGCGTTTCTGAGTCATGCAGGGTCATCTCGTGATTGCCAGCGTGGACTTAGATGTACCCATAGGGTCTCAGGCACCCTGGGCCATTCCTGCATCATCCTGTTGCCCTGGAGACTTTCTCAGAGTGTGGTGCTTGCCCACCTGTCTCTGGATAAGTGCCACAGTGGAGACCACTGACACTGACAATAGTGGCATGTCCCTGTGGCCCCAGAAAATGGAGGATGCCCCCAACTTTTGAACATCACCCATTCTCATTCATATATAGATGTCGCCCATGTGCACTTGTGACAAAGCCAGACCCAGACCCTTCCACTCCATGTTCTTCTTCTCATGGACATTTAGTGAGACTGTCCCCTGCCAACTGGAGGGGGACATGCCCAGAGGCCCATCCACGTGGGAGGTTGAAACAGGAGATCACATGAACCCAAGAGTTTGAGACCCTGAAACCAAACAAAAACAAATAGAATTGTCCATTGTCCTCTTGAAGCCAGTGAGACCTGGGGAAAGATGGTTCCTGTTTAGCTAACAGAGTGAGGCTCTTCCTGGAGGACAATCATGCTTGTAAACTGCCTTCTCTCCAGCTCCACTACCCCACCCAGGCCCATGGAAGACACCTCTAGAGTTTCTAGAACTCACTCTGTAGACCAGGCTGGCCTCAAACTCAGAGATCTACCTGTCTCTGCCTCCCAAGAGCTGGGACTGAAGGTATGTGCCACCACTATCTAGCTTGTGCTTTTTAGTGTGTGGATTTTCTTTGGTGGGAGTGCCAATGGAATCTAGGGCCCTGAACATGCTCAGTTCCTGGCTTTACTAAAATCTCTCTCTCTCTCTCCCTCCCTGCCTCCCTCTCTCTCTCCCTCCCCTCCCCCCTTCTTTGTGTGTGCACTGTTTGGGAGGGCAGGCACACACATCCAAAGGCACATGTGTAGAGGTAGAGGACACCCTTGGGTGCCGGTCCTCATTTTCCACCTTGCTGTTGTGTGTGCCAGGCTCGCTGACCCATGAGCTTCTAGGGATTCTCCTGTGTCTGCCATTCATCTCATCATAGGAATTATGGGATTATAAATGCACTTTACCACCCCCGACCCCCTCCCACTTTATGTGGGTCCTAGGTATTTGAACTCAGGTCTTCAAACTTGTGCAGCGACTGCTTTTATCCACTGAACCATCTCTCCAGCCTGGCTTTGTCTTTGAAAGCTTTTATATACCCATAGGCCTCTTTAATTAGTTCTCACAGTCATAGGTAATGAATGTAGGTGGTTCTTGTTTTTGTTTGTTTGGTTTTTGGTTTTTTTGAGACACGGTTTCTCTGTATAGTTTTGGTGCCTGTCCTGGATCTAACTCTGTAGAACAGGCTGGCCTTGAACTCACAGAGATCCGCCTGGCTCTGCCTCCCAAGTGCTGGGATTAAAGGTGTGCACCATCACCTGGCGTAGGTGGTTCTTATATTCAGTCCAGTTTGTCCTGCTTCTCAGGCTGGGGTAACCAAAGGGTGTCCGGAGAGCAAACTTTTGAACCTCAAATGACCTTTTTCTGTATTAGCAAGTATTGCAGTTGGGGATGCAATGCCCCCAGAGGCTCATATGTACTCATATGGTTCCCAGCTGGTGGGCCCAGTCCTTGAGAGGTGATTTGATCCTAAAGGCCCTGACTAATGTTAGCCACTGATGGAGTCACGTGTTGGTGACCTCACTGGAAGGTGGGAGGTTCGAGCAGATGGGGCCTAGGTGGAGGAAGGAGGTCACCAAGGCATGTCCTGCCCCCTGCCCCAACTCTGTCCTCCATGAGGTGAGCCCCTCTGCTCCACTCATCTCCGTCTTGAAGTTCTACCTCACCTCAGGTCCAGAAACAGTCACGTGGCCACATGTGACCAAGCCAGCCCTTCCTCCCATGCTGTCTTCTCACAGTGGTGTGAGGCTGACGAGCACACAGAAAGGGCTGACGGGGCCCTGGTTTGTATTGAAACCAGCTTTCCAGGTTTCGATCCGCTCTTGAGCTTTGCTCTTATGCACGCTGGTGTTGTGGGCTATCTGTACGCTGTGTGAAGATGTATTGCTGGGATTGGTGTAATAAAGAGCCGAATGGCACTTTACCAGCTGAACCTTCTCTCCCCAGCTCTAAGCTACTCTGGGGGTTCATGGGGCTCTACCCTTTGCTGCAGAACTATTGGTAATTGATGGGTTCTAGGGCAGATCCTCTGTTGGCAACTCACAACCACCTGTCACCCCAGCTGCAGGGGATCTGACATGATAACCTTCTTCTGACCTTCACAATATATATAATTCAAAAATAAAACAAGGGGGCTGGAGAGATGACTCAGCGGTTAAGAGCACCGGCTGCTCTTCCAGAGGTCCCAAGTTCAATTCCCAGCACCCATATGGTGGCTCACAGCCATCTATAATGAGATATGGTGCCCTCTTCTGGCGTGCAGACATACATGCAGATAGATCACTTATATACATAAAATAAATAAATCTTAAAAAAAAATAAAACAATATCTTTAGCCAGCATGGTGGTTCACATCTTTAATACCAGCACACAGGAGGCAGGGTAGGGGCGGGGGGTGGCAGGGTGGTGGTGGGGAGGGGTAGGGGCAGGGGGGATGGGTGGAGGGGTAGGGGAGCAGGGGGGGACGGGGGCCAGGGGCAGAGGCAGAGGCAGAGGCAAAAAAGACTTTATCAATAAAACAGCTGAACCTAGCAGGGGCGAGCATTCTGCAGCTGAGGCCCCCCTTCAGAAAGCAGGGGGACACAGCCTTCCTGGCCTCTTGGCCAGCCTCTACCCCCAGCCTTTAGTGGTTTGTCACTGTGGCCTCTGCTGACAGTGAATGATCCTCTCAATGGGACTATCACAAGAACTGCTGCCGCCGCCAGGCGCCTTTGGTAGAAAACCCCTCTGAGTGGCAGCCAGCGCCGTTAGCTGGGGAGGAACAGCTGCGAGGGCCACACATCTGTGAGTCATTGGAACATTTTATGACTAACGAAAAGTATCCATTACCCAGACTTATGCATTATATATGAGCCCAGGGCCTCCGCTGCTAACCACACCAGCGGGGCCTTTTGTTGGAGCCCTTTTCCTCCCTAATGACATACTAACTCCAACAGTAAATTCCAAAGTCAAAAACTTTAAATCTCTAGTAACACTACATAAAATGTCCTAGTCCGCTGTGGAATCCTCAACAACCATAATAGCAACAACGATGAGTACAGCACTCGCTGCCAAGGCACAGGCATGGAAACCCCTGGAAGGTCAAGAGTTTGGATTGAGAATTATTATGCATTTTAGAGAAAATAACTGGAAGATTAGTGCAGTACAAAGAACATCACAAGATGCCAAAAATAAGTCTTAAATACATAAGGGAGGGTGGGGGTCTCCCTAAGACGCCTCCTGCACGCAGATGACCTTGGTTTACAAGAGGGTTTCTGGCAAAATAATGAGGATCTTTGAAAGGGCCCTGCCCCGCAGTGAAAAGGGAGGAAAGGAGGAAACTGAGTCAGGAGAAGCGGCTGTCTGAAGAGCCTGCAGCTGAGCAAGGGCTTGCCCTGCAGTCCAGTGCACTGTAAGGAGGGCATCACTAGACAACCAACCTGTACAGCCTGCCCCACCCCCAGGTATCTCAGACAGCCTCAGGTTCCCGGGGAGCTGTTTCTCCTCCCCCACCCCCTACTTTCCCTCCCTCCCTCCCTCCCTCCCTCCCTCCCTCCCTCCCTCCCTTCCTTCCTTCCTTCCTTCCTTTCCAATGAGCGCTTTAGTTTAAATACCCTTCTCCTCCTGGAAATAGCTTTGAAGGCATGAAGCTTTGTTCCTGGTAGTGGTGAGGGAATGGCCTTCCCAGCACCTCGGGCGGCAGCGGTGGCCGTGGCGGCAGTGGCTGTGGCGGTGGCCGTCATGGCAGCGGTGGCAGAGGAACTTGGTGCTTTCTTTGCTTTGCTCTGACTTTCCCTGGCTGGCTCAGAGCTGAGGATAGGTATGGAAAACTCTGGCATTTTAAAATAATGCCCAGGAAGCCCCATGGCAGAATGCTGGTATGGCGTGTGCACAGCCCTGCGTTGATCCCCAGCATGCATGCACACATGCATGTATACACACACACACACACACACACACACACACACACACACACACCTCAAAAACAAAAATAAAAGAAAGCCTGACATGATGGCAGACTCCTTCAATCCCAGCCAGCACTCAGGAAGTCAGGTGGATTGGAAGCCGGAGAGTTCACAACCTGGGCTACACAGTGATAAATTTAAACTAAACTAAAGGGAAATGAAGCAGAGCCCCTTGTCTAAGGCTCTGGTGAGTAGAGGGTCTTAGATGTGCCTGCTCTTCATGCTGGGCTCCCAGGGGTTCGCATTCCCTGATTTCAAAGCCAGGGCTTGAGAAGAGAAAGGTAGCAAGTGCCAGCATGCAGTGGTGGGATGTGTCTCTCAAAACACTGGGTCCACTACCTAGACGGGTCTGTCATCCTAGGGAGGCTGCTCTGAAGCATTTGACCTTCGGGAGGCCACTGCTAGGAATGTCTCCTTATTCCAGCCTTGACTAACCAGCAGTGTGCTAAGAAAACCCCAACTCCAGACAATGTTGCTTACTTGTATATTATACAAGACATTTATTGGGGGTGTAAGGGTGGAGGTGTCTCTGGGACATGACTCAGTAGTCAGTGTTGATTCAAACTTCGGGAATCTGACCCTGAATAGTTTATTTGAGTCATATTTAAGGACCGCACAATTTGGTGAAAATTATTCTGGTGATGATTAACTCAATCCTGCATGCACAACAAAGCATACATAAGTCTCCTTGAATAACAATGTAAGCTAAATATAGATCATGACTATCAAAACTCAAGTCCATGCAGATAGATTCTATGGATTGACTGAGAAAAACAAAATTGTGAAAGGTCTGGAGGGTCCAATGCCAGAACAGTCTCTAGCCACACAGATAGTTCAAATGTCACTAGGCTAGAAAGTATACCCGACTCAGCCTTCTGGGCAAACAACAAGTTTTGCATTCCTTCTCTTGAAGGAACAACCCCGTGTGCTTAGCCTTTCAGGTTCCCCTAGTGCTTGTCTGGGAGCACACGGTCCTCTGGGCCACTGTGTTAGGGGAGGGAAAAGGCTGCCTACTTTGTTTGTCTTGCTGCAGTCATTCTGCAGGTGGGGACAAGAAACAAGATAATATCAACCATTTTTGATACAAAGTTTTTTTGTTTCTGTTTTGTTTTGTTTTCGAACAGGGTCTCACTATGTATCCCTGGTTGGCTGGGAACTCATTATGAAACCAGGCTGGCCTTGAACTCATAGCGGATCAGCTTGCCTCTGCCTTCCACCTCACCTGGCCTGATACAGAGTTTTGTTTTGTTTTGTTTTTTTGAGACAGGCTCTTGCTGTGTAGCCCAGGTTTGCCTGGAACTCACAATCCTCCTTCCCTAGTCTTCGGACTCCTGGGATCACAGGTGTGCACCACCATGCCTGGCTTGGAAACATTCCCAATCGGCACTCCAGAGGTTCACTTTCCAGGGCACCCATTTCTGTGCCCTCCATGCCCAGCAGCTGAGGAATGCACCCAGCCTCTCGTTTCTACTCTAGAATCAGGGTGTTAAGTTGTGCCAGCAGCAGGTGTCCTGTGTTCTTGTGTAGAGAATTTTCTTCCTGGGAGGAAGAAAATGTCTACCCCTTCCTCATCGGGTCTCAACAACAAACCTGAGTTTGATTCCACCAAAGTTCAGCCTCAGGAACCAATGAGTTTATTAGGCTTAATTACAGAACACCAGTGAGGGGTATGGGCAGGAGGCTGGGTGACCTTGAACTAACCACACTGGAAGGTTGTGCATGACAAATCTCCCATGGCTACATAGACGGAACTCCTCTTCCTCCTCCTTCTGGATCTCTATACTCTCGCTCCTCCCGGAAACACTGGAAGCCACATGCAATTAGGGCAGAATTACATACAACTGGTTGGTTGGTTGGAGTGGCTGGACACCCAGGTGAGGGTCCCGTGACTCTGCTTGCTCCCTCCTTGTATTAGGGAAGGTCAACATGCCTAGCTGTGATGATCTTTTGCAAACAGACACAGCTGAACTCATGAAGACGGCGGCTGTTTGGCTCAGAGGATAGTCCTATACAACATTGCTCTCTAGGACAGCAGTCCTTGAAAGGCAGAGTCCCTGCTGCCCCACTCACCTGCCTAGGCCAGGCTAGTCTGTTTGTTGTTGCTATAGCAACACGCCCAAGACTGGTGATGTATATATATAAGAGGAAAAGGTTTATGAGAAAGAGAAAGGGGGGCTGAACTCTCTGGTCAGCTAAGCTATTCCCAGGAGAAAGAGATCAATCCATTCCTGGAGCTAGCTCTCTGTGCTAACCCAAGACCCTCCTGCCAGGTCCCATCTCCCAACACTGCTGGTTCTGTAAAACTCGGGATTCTGACACCTGTCTTTAGGGAATGCACCCCGCCACAGAAGGCAGTTTGGAGAAAGTGAAAGCTAGGGTGCCGTGATCAGTGACTTCCCTAGCCAACTGCCTTTTCACAAGCACCCTAGCCTAGCATACCTGGATGCTCATCCATGGATGCGGCACTCTCTAGGACACACAACAAAGATGGGACTTAAGTATGATGAAGCCTTTCACCAAGAACTTGGTGAGTATTTGTGGCCATGTTTTCCTGGTCTTACATACATGTTTAAGAATAACTGCGGTGACTGTGGTATCCTACATGGCCTGTGTTGGAGTGTCATGTTTTCAGGAATTCATGCTGTAAAGGAACAGGGACTGAGAACGATGGCTGATCTGTCTGTGCCCCCTCCACCTCCCGTTGAGTTGGAATGATGAAGTCAGGATACTTGCCTACAACCTTGGCAGATCCTAGACAAATCCTAGACCTCCCCTAGTGGAGAACTGGAATTTTGGATGCTGGCATGCTAATTGGGGAAGCAGAGGGAGCTGCACAAGCTTGGTTAGGACGTCACTCACTGGGTCAGCATCATTTCAAGGAGACATGAACAGATGTGTCTCTACCCCCTGCCCATCAATGTGATACTGGATAGTAAAAAGAAGATGTTAGAGGTAATGCTTTATAATTTTTTTCCAACTCTCAGGAAAACCACATATTTTTTTTTTGCCAAAGGTAAATGACCACTGCAAGTCTACATTTGTAGTAGAATATTATTTTAAGATGTGATACTTTTGTTTGTGCTGCATTTGTTTAACTCTGTGAAGCTGTGTTACTGTGCCTGTCTAAAACACTTGATAGTCTAATAAAGAACTGAATGGCCAATGGGGAGGCAGGAGAAATGATTGGCGGGGCTGGCAGGCAGAGAGAATATATAGAGGAAGAAATCTGGGAGAAAAGAGAAGAAGAAAGGAGCCAGAGAAGGAGGAGGACTCCAGGGGTCAGTCACCCAGCTACACAGCAAACCACGGAGTAAGAAACAAAGAAAGGTATACAGGAATAGAAAAGGAAAAGCAGAGGCAAAAGGTAGATGGGATAATCTAAAGCAAAGAAAAGCTGGCTAGAAACTGAGCCAAGCTAAGGCCGGGCATTTATAAGTAATAATAAGCCTCCCTACATGATTTATTTGGGAGCTGGGTGGTGAACCCCCCACAAAGAGCCAAAAAAAAAAACCCAAATAACAACATACATTCCTCATTTTATTTTTTTAAATCATATCTTATTTTATTATACTGGGTTACATGGGGCCATCTTCACACAACCAGAGATAACTGTAGTAAGTGAATAAGTCGTCTCGGAAAAACAAAAATCCCATGTTTTCCCTCATTTGTGGATCCTAGATTTTGTACAGATTAATAAAACCATGTATGTACAGATGACATGAAAGTAGAATCAAAACTAAGAGACCAGGGACTAATGGGAGGGGAGGGGAGGGGAGGAAGAGGCGAGGGGGAAGGGGCTAATAAGCTAGAGGAACGTGCTCATTTCACACAGACTTTCTTGTCACTGTCCATCAACCATGTCATACATCCCCACATGCACCAGCTGGATGTAGAGGGGCAAGGGCTGAGACTTTCCAAGTAAACAATGCACTTGACATTGTTGATGCTCTTGGACCAGCCAGAGGTGGACTTGTGAGAAGCCGGTGGGGGAGGTGCAGGGCACAGTCGAGCTGTCCAACGTGCAGAAGACATTTCCAGCATACACAATGGGAGTGATCTTTCCACTGCAGCTCAGTCATGCTCCCCTTGGCTGTGTGGGAGCAGCTGCTGGCTGGGAACCTGCCAAGGGAAGCGGAGTTGTCTTTGTCGGCCCATATGGGCTGCTGCAACGAAATGCCATTAGTGGTGTGGCTTGTTAACAACAGCCTTATTCCTCACAGTTCTAGAGTTGGGGCGTCCAAGACCAAGGAGGCGGCAGATTTAGTATGGCAAGGGCCATTCCCCTGATTGTTTTGTAAAGCTAAAATAAGGAGATGATGCAGGCCTGTGTTCCTGGGCCACATGACTGACCAAGGGCACAGAAGCTAACTTCCTTTTGTTCACAGTGCCTGACAAGGGGCGAGGAAGAGAGCAACCTGGACCTTGGATGTGGCTGGTAGCTCTGCTAAGTCAAGCCCTCAGGACGTCAAGCCTGACTAAAGTCAGGAGGCTCTCTGAGATGAGTGTGACCAGTGCATCAGAGTGGAGGTGGGGGGATCCTGGCAGACATGTGAATGTTTACACAGGATACATAAGTGCTCACACAGGACACATGAGTGCTCCCACTGGATTATGTGAGTGCTCCCATTGGGCACATGAGTGCTCACACAGGACACATGAGTGTTTCCCCTGGGTTATGTGAGTGCTTCCCCTGGGTTATGTGAGTGCTCCCACTGGGCACATGAGTGCTCACACAGGACACATGAGTGCTACCACTGGGTTACGTGAGTGCTCCCACTGGATATGTGCACACTCACACTGGGCACATGAGCGTTCATACCGCACAGTGCTGCTTGTGAGGAAGAAGCTTTGATGATCAGCTCAGAGGTCAGTGGGGACATCCTGCCACCACTGAGCTCTGAGTGTCACTCAAGCCCTTGGTTGTTGTCAAGCCTAGGTGTTGGATCTAGTGCTTGAGACAGAGCTGTGGGGTTTGGTGAGGTGTGATGTGACCCTTCTCAGGAGAGGTGGACTTCCCTCCAAGTTCATGTCCCTGTGAAGCATATGCCACTCATGTATCCAGTGGTATTTGGCGACATTTCAAAGTGACCTATTACTGGATTGTATGGTGCCTGCTGCCTGCTGCCTGCATTTTCTTCTTTTTTAAAAAATAATTTATTTAACTTTTATTTTATGTACACTGGTATGAAGGTGTCAGATCTCTTGGAACTGGAGTTACAGACAGTTGTGAGCTACCATGTGGGTGCTGGGAATTGAACCCAGGTCCTCTAGAAGAACAGCCAGTGTTCCTAACCCCTGAGCCATTTCTCCAGTCCCTGCTGCCTGCATCTTCATACAGCAGCAGGGAAGGAAGCTCTCTGGGGCTTCCCTTGTGGGAACTGTCATGGCCTGAGCCTCCAAAAGGCTCTGCCTTCTCCCTGTGCCACCTGCTTCTGGGTTCTGGTGGTGGTTGTGGATGTGGCTAGTGTATGTACTTGTTAGTGTAGGTGTGCACACATGTGTGAAGGGTGTTTTCCTCGATTGCTCTCCACCTTCATTTTTATTACGTTTATTTAATATGCATGTGCATGGCTGTGTATGTATGTCTGTGGATATGCCCATGCCTTGGCAGATGGATGGAAGTGAGAGGACAGTTTGCGGGACTGGTTCTTTCCTACTACTATGTGGGCCCTGGGGCTTGAACTCAAGCCATCAGGCTTAGCAGCAAGTGCCTGTATTCACTGAGCCGTCTTACCGGCCCTCGTCCATCAGCTTCTGTTGATCTCATTTCCTTTAATGCTGGGTACCCAGTTGTGACAGTGATGACTACTTGTTCTGGGAGGTGGGTGATGCTCTGATCTACTATCCAGCCCTCCTTCTCCTCTGGGTCTTTGGCTTACCTTATTCTCACCATCAGCGTTTTGAGCAGCCCCATTGGTCTGACTTCCATGATTGTTTAGTCTACATTCTATCTGTGAGGGAGCTCGGGGATGACCCAATTTTTTCCTGTAACTGATACACACCCTACACAGAGACAGTGAGTCAGTGGTAGAGAAGAAAGGTGGACACACTGATGTCACTGATGGCCACATGTCTAGGTGGAGAAAAAATGAAGACCATTATGGAGAGGCATGTCACAGAAAACCTGCTGCAGCCACAGGCCAGGCCATACACCATCATTTGAAGAATGTATAGAGTGATGGTCCAAGACCACAGCTATGAGCCAAGCAGCTTGCCCTCAGGGCTGATGATACAGAACTCTCATCCTGATGGGCAGCAGAGCCGAGGTGCCTATCAGACAACACGTGGAAGGGACTGGCCCCCCCAGGTCACCATGGGTATGAGGCTGGAAAGGCCATGGCCTAGACTAGCCTTTAAGATGATGGCTGAACTATGATTGTCATCAGCTCCAAGTCCCCTGGCTGTCAGACTAAGCTGGCCCTTTGCCACACACTGCTTGAGCGGGTGGTGTCCTGATCCTCGCCGGCTCAAGCTTTCTTTTCTATTTCATTCCGCATGTGATTAGTAGGAGCTTTAAAGGTCTTTTACTGTGAAAATGGGGACAGAATCATGAACCTCCACCTGCCCTCACCAACCCTTTCCATCCCTTCTGTCTCTGCCACTGTCCCTCCTACCACCACAGTTGGGGGTCGGGGAGTGAGAATTTCAACCATAGAGGTTTTTTCGTTTTTTGTTTTTAATAAAACACAGGAGCAGAATTCTTCCAGAGGCTCAGCCCTCATAGTTTGGTCTTGCCTCAAACTGTGACCATAGCTTCTGGCAGTCCCAGGGCTAGCTCATTGCCTATCCCTGGACACACACTAAGGCCTTGAGGACCCCCTTTCCAGGGCTCCTACCATCAATCTCATGGCGGGCTTTGTCTCTTTCCCACAGCCTGCCTCTTTCATTATCGAGGACTAAGGGGGTCCAGCCCCTCGATAGTTCCCTCCCAGGGTCCGGGAAGAATCTACAACCAGCTGATAATTAATCTTTGATGAAAAGAAATGAATCTATGTACACGAAACTCCTTAGTCCATATACTTTATTATTCTGTGTCAGTTACAAGCTTCTATTCTGCTCTCATGCTTAGCTCTTTTCTTGCCCGATTTCTCTCTACATTTATCTGCTGTCCCCTCCAAGTTCTATCTTAATTCCTTCATCTTAGTTCTGCCCCTTCTAGGTTCTCATCCATCTAGTTCTTTCCCATATCAGCTCCTCTCCCATCTCCTTCTCTCTCATCTTGTTCTTCCTCATTTTGTCCTTCCCCATCTGGCTCTTCCTCATCTCCCATCTCGTTCCTCTAGTACTCTCTTCTAGCCCTTCAATCTAGTTCTTCCCCATCTCAGTTTGTTCCTCTCAAGTTCTTCCCCATCTAGTTTTTCCATTCTCTTTTCTCTTCTCCGTCCTCCCATTCCCTGGGAGTCCCTGTATATTTATATATACACTTACAAGCAGTATTCCCTTGGCAGTGCAAAGCCAGGCTTCCAGGGTCAAGTGGAGGGGTGATAAGAATCACACAGAGGGGCGATAACTGTTAATTATCATTTGCAACCCCAAAGGGAAGTGACCAATGGGGAAATGAATTAACTAAAGGCTAAATTCAGGTAATATCTAAGAAGAGAGATCTTATGTGCTCAGCTATAATCTTAAACGTTATTGGTAGAAAATGTTAAGAATCTGTAAGTTGCTAGGTCAATGGGAGAAAATAAAACTGCCTTCTTTTTTCCTGTGGCTCCTATCTGTTCAAGTTATCTGCCATTTTTCTGCAGGGTGGGGGAAGGTGTGCTTGGTTGCTAGGCAACCTGTGTACAGCTAGATGCCTCTGGTGATAGTTAAAGGGAGATCTGGAACTAGAGGTAAGATTTGGGATAGGAGGTAGTTAAGCTTAATTGGCACATCCACCAGGCCTTCTAAAACAGGTAGTCTGGACGCTTAAGTCTGTTCTTAGAGTACAGAGGTATCTGATAAGGTACTTTCCTCTGTCTGGGGATGGACCTGGCCAGATGCTGTCAATGATGATAATTACAGGGAGGCTTGAACTGGGGTTCTGGCTGTGCATAGCTGTCAGCACAGAAGGTTATCTAAATATTCCTTTAGTAGAGGGGAAATGGTGCCCAATAAATGATGGAAAAGCTACAATAGCACACAAGAAACTCATAGCAGAAAACGTTTGATAATCAAAAGCCAAATATCTCCTTGAGTCTCAGCTTGACCTCTGGAAGGCCCTTGGTTTCTTCCAGGTATTAGCTTTGTCATAATCAGCCCAAATCCTACTTTGTATATTTTTGTGGCTTGTAGCATTTCATCTACTCATTACCATCCTGCAGGTCCCTTGCAAGGGTTCTTCTTTTTCCTACCTGTAAACTCAGAGAAGGTGCAGTGTCTTTATTTGGATGCAGGGTCACAGTACTAACAGCCAAGAGGCATAAAAAATAAAGCTCTTTGGTTCACGACCATACTACCCTGAACATGCCCATACCAAGTGCTGTAGGCTAAGATAAAAAGTAGTAATAATAAGGCTTCTTCCAGGTCTCCAAGGTGACAATCACTCTTGCTAGCTGTTGTGAACCTTTTATGTTATAGCCTTTCCCAGCCCTTCTGGAACAGAGGTGAGAGGAGAGTGAAAGGAGGGTTGGGGTGAAGGTGCCGAGCACCTAAAGCACCCTACCTGTTTCAGCTTCACTCTGAGCAGCCTTTTGCTGAAGAAACCATGGTGACACCTTGATTCCTGGGACTGGCAAACCATGGCCTCACAGACAAGGTC
>CABHPR010139020.1:0-11096 GCA_902168415.1 Peromyscus melanophrys | reverse complement strand
TGTGTAGTGAGAAGTTTTACTGTGTTCTTCCCGGTCCCACAGCCACTCAGGCCCAGGTAAACGCACAGAGGCCTATATTACTTAAAAATTGTATGGCCTAATGGCTCAAGCTTCTCTCTAGCTAGCTCTTATAACTTGACCCATTTCTATCAATCTATAAGTTGCCATGTGGCCGTGGCTTACCAGTACTTTCACATCTTGCTTCTCTTGGTGGTGCTGGCATCTCTTCTCTGCCTGCGCCTCTCCTTTGCCCGTGCTTGTCCTGGGTTTCCCACCTGCCTATAAGCTGCCTTGCCATAGGCCAAAGCAGTCCATTTATTAACCAATGGGAACAACACATATTCACAGCATACAGAAAGACATCCCCCAGCAGTCTTGTGCACTGTTCCTTCTCAGGACACAAGGGTGGTGCTACCACTAAAAGCCGCCTTGTACTTTAGAGGGCTATGGGAAGAAAAGCCAGAACTGAGGCCATTTGAGGCCTGCCAAACCTACTGCATTTCCTGCCAGGGTGGTCGAGCATCTGCTGTCCTGCCTTAACAGAAGCTAAGTGTGCAAATTCCACATCCCTGCCGAGTGGTAACCTCAGGGGCACTGAGCACACACACCTTCTGAACCTTGGCTTGTTTCTTGTGTGCAAGCCAGACTTTGCTGAGGGGATCTGGGTGTGCTTTTGGCTTTGAGGCCAGTAAGAGGCCAGCAGAACACCAGCTCTTCAAGCGAGAAGTGGGTGTTTATGGTGATTCTACAATGAACACAGCAGGGCAGGCTCCTGCTATCTTTAAGGGTGGAGGTGACTTGGTATACAACCTGCTCCTGTCCATGGGCATCTGTACCAGGTATGAAGAGGAACATCTAGAAAAAATGCCAGAGTACAGGTGACAGGAAAATAGGAACCACAGTCATAAATGTCAAACTGTTTAAAAAATTCAGCCAAAGGAAAGCAGAACCAAAGTTCATAGTACGTGACTTGGGTCAGAATCTGGAAAGCCATCCTAATGCGGTGACTCAAAGCACAGGCAAGTTCGAGCCACACAGATGCCCTGGCAGCAGTCCTTAGAGCAGGGGGAAACAACA
Organism: Peromyscus melanophrys; assembly: GCA_902168415.1. Classification (NCBI taxonomy): domain Eukaryota; kingdom Metazoa; phylum Chordata; class Mammalia; order Rodentia; family Cricetidae; genus Peromyscus; species Peromyscus melanophrys. The sequence continues at coordinate 10,019 of CABHPR010139020.1, read as the reverse complement.
GATACCCCCTAAAACTGACTCGGAGGGTAACCACTGCATCATCGCTACCAGATGGAGTACCCAGGATGCACCAGCTGTACCCATGCCTGGGGCTGCCCGTCATTGTCTCTCAGCCCTTTCAATGGGCAGTGAGCCAGCTGCCAAGGAGGCAGAGACAGCCCAGAGGGACCAGCTCCAAAGCGAGAACAGTTCAAGCCTCATGCTTCCTGTTCAGATGAAAATGTACCTATTCTCAGGGCCAGAGAGACGGCTCAGAGGGTAGGAGCTGCTAAGCCTGGTGACCCAAGTTCTGTCCCCTGGAACCACATAGTGGAAGGAGAAAATCAACTCCTGCAGGGCGTCTTCTGACCTCCACGTGTGTTGTGGCGGACACACACACACACACACACACACACACACACACACACACAAATGTAATTTATATAACCCTTTTCATCCAAGGCTTCACATTCCTCAATACATTGCCACATACATGGACCTGGTTTTGAGAGGCTGTTAAACTAAAGCCAAAAGTCTGAACATTAAAGATGGGTATGTTGGCCTCACAGCATCTCCATCCGGGGAGATGTAGCTAGTATGCTGAATTCTAGAAATACTTACTGTTTTCTGTTTTTGTTGCTTTTGGTACAGTGTTTAAGTAGTTTAAGAAGAAATGTGAGTAGGAGATCCAAGATGACAGGACTCTACTCAGTCTTGATTCTCTTTACAGGGGGGGACAGTTAATGCAGACTCATAACTGATTAAAGTGCTGAGAAAAAAAAGTGACTGTTCTCAGTTCTAAATGGGACATCTATATTCATCCCATCCCATCCAAAGCTCAGAGAACATCTTGGAACAAGGGGGTGGAAAGGATGCGAGAGCCAGAAGATGAGGGGGAGGGCTGTGAAACGTCAGCGGTAGAGGATACTTACACCAGACTGAGCCAATCACCGTGGATCACGGAAGGAGGAGGGGCTCCCGAGGCCCAGTTCCTCCCTGAGAAGCTGCCAGCAGTCAATGGTTGGCAGGTGGTCATATTCCTCAGTCACTTGTAAGTTGACCCTGTGCTTGTTGCTTTTGGTCAATTGGACACAAACCTAGAAAAGGTCAAACCTGGGAAGAAGGAACCTCAGTTGAAAAAACTACCTCATCAGATTGCCTGTAGGCAAGACTGTAAGGCATTGTCTTGACTAAGGGTTGATGGAGAACCAAGCTCACTGTGGGCCATGCAACCCCCGGGCAGGTGGTCCTGGGTTATATAAGAACACAAGCTGGGGCTGGAGAGATGGCTCAGTGGTTAAGAGCACTGACTGTTCTTCCAGATGGTCCCGGGTTCAATTCCCAGCACCCATATGGCAGCTCACAACTGTCTGTAATGCCAAGATCTGACACCTTCACACAGACATACAGGCAGGCAAAATACCAATGCAAGTAAAATTAAAATAAATAATTTTTAAAAAGAACACAAGCTGAGAAAGCCATGGCAAGCAAACCAGGAAATTGTTCTCCAGTGGCCTCTGCTTCATTTTACTGTCTCCAGGCTCCTGCCCACACCTCCCTCAGTGATGGGCTGTTAAGCTGTAAGATGAAACAGACCCCTTCCTCCCTGAGTTGCTTCTGGTTATGGAGTTTTATCACAGCTACAGAAATTCTAACAAGACACCCCTGCTCCAGGGAGGAATCTCTACCCACACTCACATATGCAACCCTAGTTAAATGAAGTGGGGCACACATACAAAGACATCCAAGTAGGGGGGACTTGTTGAGAAGAGGTTCAGTGGGAGGGAGAGGGGGACTAGCATGGGTAATGGAGGGGTGTGTAGCTAGAGTTTTCCTGCCTGGCCCACAGTCAGGACAAATCTCTGTCACCCGCCAGTCCCACAGCCGCTCAGACCCAACCAAGTAAACACACAGACTTATATTGCTTACAAACTGTATGGCCGTGGCAGGCTTCTTGCTAACTGCTCTTATATGTTAAATCAACCCATTTCTATTAATCTATACCTTGCCACGTGGCTCGTGGCTTACTGGCATCTTCACATGCTGCTTGTCATGGCGGCGGCTGGCAGTGTCTCCCTCCACCTTCCTGTTCTCTCAATTCTCCTCTCTGTTAGTCCTGCCTATACTTCCTGCCTAGCTACTGGCCAATCAGTGTTTTATTTATTGACCAATCAGAGCAACACATTTGACATACAGCCCATTGCTGTGCGATGGTCTGTATGTCAAACATGTTGCTTATTGGTCAATGAATAAAACACTGATTGGCCAGTGGTCAGGCAGGAAGAAGTATAGGCGGGACAAGGAGGAGAGAATTCTGGGAAGTGGAAGGCTGAGGAGACACAGCCAGCCGCCACCATGACAAACAGCATGTAAAGATGCCGGTAAGCCACAAGCCATGTGGCAAGGTATAGATTTATAGAAATGGATTAATTTAAGATATAAGGACAGTTAGCAAGAAGCCTGCCACAGCCATACAGTTTGTAAGCAATATAAGTCTCTGTGTTTACTTGGTTGGGTCTGAGCGGCTGTGGGACTGGCGGGTGAGAGAGATTTGTCCTGACTGTGGGTCAGGCAGGAAAACTCTAGCAACAGCCCATCCCACAGCAGGGGTGTGATCATAGTACATTATATAAATGTATAAAACTGAAAGACTAAGTTTCACAAAGTGATTAGAAGACCCTGGCTGAGTTGCCAAGCCTCGTGCTGGTCACAAAACCAGAGGATCAGTCTCGTCAGGTGAGTTTTCCACTTGAACTAATTCTGAGAAGTGTGAATGCAGGAACGTGGAAGCCAGTGACCTGCCCTAACCTGATGTGCTACAGGTTAATTGGAGGCCAAGACTCAAATGAATAAATCCCAGCATGGACCCCAAGCAAGCCTGTGAAAGGCAGGCAAAGAAAACCCAAGATAACACCTCGGCAGACTCCACTTGTCACCTGAGGTCCCACCTGTGGCCTCTAGTGAGGGACAAGAGCTGAGCTTAGCTGTCACTGTAGTCAATCTCCTGTCTTACCTACTGTGCCTAGTGCTGAGAACCGTGACATTCACAGCAGCACTGACTGTCCCCGAGTGATGGGGTGCCTCAGCTAACTGGACCTCTGAACAGCTACATTGCTCAGTCTGCTGTGGCCACCAGGGGCTCTGCTGTCCTGGAGGGCATACAACTGGTCCTCTCGGATGTAGTGGTACATGTCTGTATCCCAGAAGCAGGGAAGCTGAGGCAGGAGGGTTGAGCGGGAGGCCAGTCTCGACATTCTCTCTAAATGTACACACACACACTCAAACACACACTTTTTTGTAACATAGCAGTTAAAATCAGTGTAACTCCTAGCCCTTTTCTACTGTGTGTGTATAATATATATGTGTGTGTGTGTACTTTATTTTTTTTGGTATGGATTTTTTTTAATTACGAGATTTTCTATTCATTTTACATACCAACCACAGATTCCCCTGTCCTCCCTCCTCCCAACCTTCCCCCCTAACACTCCCCTATTCCCACCTCCTCCAAGGCTAGGTCTTCCATGGGGAGTCAGCAGAGCCTGGTACATTCAGTTCAGGCAGGTCCAAGCCCCTCCTCCCTGCACCAAGGCTGCGCGAAGTATCTCACCATAGGCACTAGGTTCCAAAAAGCCGGCTCATGCACTAGGGACAGGTCCTGATCCCACTACCTGGGGGCCCTCTATACAGTTCAAGCTAAACAACTGTCTTGCTTATCCAGGGGGACTAGTCCATTACCATGGGGGCTCCTCAGCTATTGGTCCACAGTTCATGTATTTTCACTAGTTTGGCTAATTGTCTCTGTACTTTTTCCAGTCATGGTCTCGATATCCCTTGCTCATAGAATCCCTCCTCTCTCTCATCGATTGGGCTCCTGGCGCTCCGCCTGAGACCAGGCCGTGGATCTCTGCATCTGCTTCCATCACCAGTCACTGGATGAGGGTTCTATGATGACAGTTAGGGTATTCAGCCATCTGATCACCAGGGTAGGCCAGCTCAGAAACCCTCTTGACTATTGCCAATAGTCTATGGTGGAGCCATCCTTGTGGATTCCTGGGAACCTCCCTAGCACTCTGCTTCTCCCTATTCCCATGGTGTCTTCATTTATCATGGTATCTCTTTCCTTGCTCTCCCGTACTTAATTTTTTGTAATGTAGTAGTTACAATTAGTGTAATTCCTATCCCACTTCTATTCTCTCTCACACAATTTTTTCTTTTTTTTTTGGGTAATGCAGTAATTACAATCAGTGTAACTCCCACCCCCAGTTTATCCAGGCTGCGGCTCAGATCTAGAAGTTACCACCACATTTTACCGACATCCACTGCCCACCAGTGCGAGGAGGCTGAGTGGGCCTGAAGGCACTTTGCTTCATCCGTTTCATGGATCCCTCTGGCTGGCTGTAGACTTGCAATTCAAGAGGGATGTCATACACAGCCTTCCTAACAGAGGACGTCCCTCAGGGCTTGTTAGGAATGATGCAGTTTATCGTCTCAAGGAGCTGCAGATTCTAATCTGGAAGAACTGTGAACATTTCACTGTGGCCCCTGGAGGATGCCACTGAATGATATAGACTCTACACAAATAATCAGGGTGTGACTAATTCATTCTCTGGAAGCTGTGAGGGATAATAACGACACACTGAGCTTTGTGACTCTGATTTTTATTCTCCCAGGCAAGAATTCATGGGACCAGCATGGGGCTCCCGTGAGCTGAGCTCAGTGCCGAGGTGACTCTCGTCCTGAAGAGGGTTGAGGCATTCTGAACTTGGAGAGGTCCATGTTCAGGTCTAGGAAGGTGTATGAGTTGTAGTCATGATGCTGTAGGTTCTTGTAGGTGGTGGTGTTAGGCGACTCAGGGACCAGAGTGGAGTCTGTAGAGGAAAGTAACAGAACTGTCAGATATCCATCCATCTGAGCACTCAGGAAGCGGAAGTCTCCACAACTCCAGACTGACGTGTGAGCAGTCTAACTAGAAGAGAGGAGACCTTGAGGTCCCCCTTGTCTTCAAAAAAAAAAAAAAAAATAGAGGAATAACCTGAAAATGTATGCTGAAATTTATCGCCTTACCAGTTACGGTAATCGCAAAGTACACGGAGGCAACACTGTCACCCTAAGAGATTCACCTCTAGCCCTGCCACGGGAACCTTCCCTGAGATTACATCACAGGCCTGCCGGGAGACAGGATGACTCTCTGCTTTGTTTTTAATAATAAAATGGCAGTGTCCAAACATCTAAGAGAGGGGACAAGGTTGCTTCGTTTCTGATCTAGATTGCAGTACCTCACCTTACTTCTGCGTCTCTAGGCCCTGGGCTCTACGAGTTTGGCAGAACCTGGAATTATGGACGGACTTCCAAGTCATGTAGAAACACACAGGAGAGGAATCATATTCCTTCGCATTATTTCATCACATCTGTGATAGAAATCGTCATCACGGATCTGAGAAAAATCTGAGCATGACATCAACGATAAAAGGAACAGGGGGACCAGGGAGGAAGGTGCAGTTTTGCCGTTTTTACTTTTTGAGGGAAATTGTTGCTATCTTCATGGATTCATAGACAGAAACAAACAAACACATTTGGCCTTTTATCTTAAATGAGAAAAATTAAATCCATGTACCTGAACACTTGATAAACTTAAAATCGAAGTGTGGGACTGAAACAAAAGGAAACAGCTCTTCTGCAACATGAATGCAACAAACAGAAGACGAGACAAAGCTAGCAAGGGCCCCAGGGCAAGGTCCGGGCTCAGACTTCCCGACTCTCTGGAAATCAGGGCAGCAGAGCTGTCTCAGTTTCTCCTCACATGGCACATGAAACAAACACCCCAACAACTTAAACACATTTCTCTATGCCAAATCCAAAAGCGGATTCTCATTATTTAATTTTATAAAAAGAAAGGAAAAGGCTATCTTATAGAGCTGGCCTCTTCTCTGCCTCTGCAAGCTCAAGATCTCCAGTGTGGTGAAGGCATACCTTCAAAGCCATGGATTACGTAGTTATTATAGGGGAGGCGACAACAGATGGAGCTGGTGGATTATAAACTCTGTCAAAAGCAGCTCACCTGTAAGCAAGCTTCGGAGAAGGACCACTTTGTGAGCCTTAGCCGTCAGACCAAGGGGTTTGGGTGGTGAGCGAGCAAGTTTGTTTGTGCAGTGTGGGAAACTGAGCAAAAGCCCTTACTCACTGGCTAAGTCCCCACACTAAGCTACGTCAGCAGCCCCGTAAGGAGTTGTTGTTTCCCCCAGAAACAACCTAGAAACCCCCAGTCCTGTATTTTCATCCTGGGTCTGAGGCACTCCTTTCCAGTTGAGATCAAATCTGAAAATTGCAAGCGTCAGAAAGGCAGGTCCTGAGGTCTTAGGACATCTGGCACGCACTGGTCCCTGGCGGATTAGTGAAAGAAGGGAAACGGAAGAGGAAGAAAACATAAATGCTGTCAACATCCTGGAAGAGCGACAGTTAGCAGCCAGGTGACGCAGGTTAGGCAAGGGTGGGTTTGGAACGGCTCGGCTCGGCTCGGCTCGGCTCGGCTCGGCTCGGCTCGGCTCGGCTCGGCTCGGCCCGGCCCGGCCCGGCCCGGCACGGCACGGCACGGCATGGCACGCAGGTACAGGAAGAAGGCCTTGTTAGCGATGCTGCATCGTAAGAAACTCTCCAGAACTGCAGATTCTAAAAATCAAAGAACTCCTGTTTTCCAGTGAGCTACCCAGGGGATGTCACACATGCGCGAGACCACGCAGTACGTCAGGAGGCCAGTCCCCCTTGAAAAGCTCCTCATTAGAAACTCACTGTAGAGGATTAAACAGCCCATTGTGTTGCAGCTGTGGAACGATCATGGATGCAGTCCCTGGCTGCCTACCTGCTAACACTTGCTTCAATTCACTACGCACCAAGTTGCTAAGGCGCCTCTCTCGTTCAGTCCACCTGAGGGCTATCACTGACAAGTGACTGCTGCTCCTGACCCATGCATGCTCCACAGGAGACTCTGACTTCCACCCAGCAGGATGCTGGGCAAGTTCATGAACTGTGTGCTTGGACACCCTCCATGGCTAAGTGTGGTGATGCTGAATTACCGGTTTCCAAAATTTACACTGTCTAAGAAATAGTTAAACAAGGCCAAGCGGTGCACACCTGAACCTAGCACCTGGGAATCAGAGGCAGGAGGATCAGGAGTGCAATGTCAGTGTCAGCTACCTAGCAAGTCTGAAATCACCCTGAGCTACAAGGGACTCTGTGCCAAAAAAATAAATAAAATTAAGATTCCTTTCTAAACACACAGAAATGCAAGGGGGTTCTTTAGAATCTATACACCCTAAAGGACAAGGAGAGTCTGAACCAAGGCAAGGAGTACCCTGTGTGTCGTCTGGGGCTTCCTGGGGTGGGCCTGCATCAGTGGGTGGGGCTTCACCGACTGCCTCCTGGAACCTCCCCTCCAGCTGCGGTGCTGCTCTCTCTTCCAAGGTATCTTTCTTCTGAACAGGAACTGTCTTCGAATAGCTCACTGGTTTCTGATCTTCCAAGGTCTCCTCCTTGGCCGTTGGGCAGCCTTCGGGCACCTGCTTCTCCGGGCTTTCTTTTCCGACCAGGACCCGGGGAGAAGCTGCCTTCCACTCAGGCTCTGGCCCTTTTGGTTCCAGATGTCTGGCTCCAGCCCTGGGTGCGGCTGCTGGCAGCTGTTCTTCTGCACTGGCCTCTTGTGTTCTCGTTGTGGGCACTGGGCCACCAGCGAGCCGTGCTGATGACCTGGCCTTTGTATGGTCGGGTAAGATTCTTTCAGCTTCAAATGGCTTTGGGCTTTCCTTCCTTGTCTTACTTGGCCTCAGTTTCTCCTGCGGGTGTTCTTCCTTCACGGTTTGCTCCAAAAGCTCACTGGACTGTGATCTGGACACCACGGGCTTAGATTTGGTTTCTTTGCTGTCCCCTACAGGCTTGGTGACAGTTCCTTTCTTCTTTGGCTGCAGGGACTTCTCTGGGTAGGCGACATCTGCGCGTGGCTTTTGCACCTTGGCTTTCTCTTTTGCAGGTACTGTGATTTTGGGGACTCCGTTCTGGAAGGGACGGGAGACCTCTGGTTTGTAAAACCCTGCCTTGCCTTTGCTGGCCACTTGGGGATCAATGTTGGAGTCATGTCCCTCCCCATCAGAGTCTGAATCTGAGGAGTTGGAGGAGGAAGATGAGGATGAGGAAGATGAGGATGAATCATTTGCCACCTTCTGCACATGCCGCCGAGTCTCTGAGTCAGAACCCTGTACTCGGGGTGGAGACGGAACTTTCTGAGGAAACTCTACCAAAGTCTTTCTTGACAAACGCTTCGGAAACCCTTCATCTGTGAGCGACAGGCTGCCACCAGGGTGTGGGCCGGCTACAGCCCCACCTGTGTTCTCCACTGATGGGTAAGAACTGCGTGGAGATGCACTTTTGGACAGTGGCGCTGCTGTGTGGGTGGCTAGGAGCTTGCCCCTCTCCTCTGCTCCCACCACATCTGGGAAACGGCATAAAGAGGAACATTTATTATTTAACGAACAACTCAAAGCCATAGACATTGCATTGCACACCAGCGTATCATAATGTTGTCCAGGTAACTGACCCAAGGCAGGTTCCAGGAACCTCCCCACAAGCTGGGGCAGCAGTAGGAGTGGGCAGACTTGCCTCTGACCAAAACCTTTAAGGAGGGGGCTTTCTCACCAACAAGAGCCACCAACTGACTCCATTTCTCACACTCACGCCTTCCCAGATGATAATGTTAAAATGATCTCACTCAAATTTAAGACAGTTAAACTCTAATGCAAGTATTTTCCGTTGACTCGTCACGTTTACAAATGTATAATTTCTTGAAGCGCTAAGGCCACTCAAGTATTTGGTGCTTTTCCAATAGTACAAAGTTCAGAGTTTGACCTTCCTAAACAAAACAGCAGAAGTATAGACAGAGTCTGTTTGGAATATGGGTAAGTGCATCCCTGTGAGGAAGAGAGTGGAGGAGGATATGGGTAAGTGTATCTCTGTGAGGAAGAGAATGGAGGAGGATACGGGTAAGCGCATCCCTGTGAGGAAGAGTGTGGAGGAGGGAGTGGCAACAACTTTTCAAGGAAGGTTGCCCTAAAAAGGAAGAAAAGTCCTCAAAATCCCACAGGTCACATGGGGATTTCTTCAGCCAAGAAAACAAGTTTTACAAAGCCAGAAAGTCTAAACTAATTTAATACCATACATATCACTGGAAACAGATGTGAAAGTGCAGAAAAGGCAGGATAAATTCTAACAGAAAAATCTTACATTACATAGTCATTTATGAAAGAGCAAAAAACCAAACAAAACCCACATCGATCAGAGATAATTTCATTCAGTTTTCTCAGGTGTCAATCTTTCTAACCATGTGGATCAGAAGAAAAACACAAGACAAGTTATTAACACGGGAAATTATCTTCCGAACCTGAATGGAACCAAACATTCTCCAGATGCACAGACCTAGAGAGTCCTTAAGCTGGGGCTACATCTGAACTAAAACTTCCTGCTTCCTCCTCCGTGGTAGAATCAGGACCCCCTCACCCACGTTGCCACAGTGATACCTACACAAAGGTTCAGGGACCTACGGTTAACTGAAAGAGCAGGAACAAAGAAGAGTGAAGGTTCCAGGCCAGAGGGACAGGCCTGCAGAAGGCAGTGACCAGAGCCAGAGCAGTGGGTGACAGCTGAAACCCACTGGCTCAGACAGGCCCTGGCCACCTACCGTGGGGACTCACATGGTGACTCAAAGAACACACGCTCCAGGCCATGCTGCATAGTTCAGCAGAACACGGCAGCACGTACTCGCTGCTTCTGAGCTTCAACTGCACAGCTCCGAATTCCCAGCAGCCGCACGGAGGATTTCCCTAGGCCAGCTAGTCCACTCATCTACACCACTGGTATTTCTCTGAGCTTGCCTCTTACCAACAGGAGACAACCTTAGGGCTGGGGTGTGCCTCAGCGGGCACAGTGCTAGCTCAACATGCACAAGGTCCTGGGTTCCCACCCAGCACTGCAATAAAGCAGGTGCTATGGTACATGAT
>CABHPR010139019.1:69576-84478 GCA_902168415.1 Peromyscus melanophrys | reverse complement strand
AGTTGGGGGCCCCTCAGCCATTGGTTCACAGTTCATGTGTTTCCATTTGTTTGGCCACTTGTCCCTGTATTCCATCCATCCCTGGTCCCAACAACTCTTGCTCACATAAACCCTCCTCCTTCTCACCAACTGGACTCCCAGAGCTCCACCCGGGGCCTGACCGTGGATATCTGCCTCCAGTTCCCTCAGTCATTGGATGGGGTTTCTAGCATGGCAATTAGGGTGTTTGGCCATCCTATTACCAGAGTAGGTCAGTTCGAGCTATTTCTCGACTATTGCCAGCAGTCTATTGTGGGGGCATCTTTGTGGATTTCTGTGGGCCTCTCTAGCACTTTGCTTCTTCCTATTCTCATGTGGTCTTAGAAGCTTTTGTAGAGCAAAGGATACGGTCAACAAGGCAAAGCAACAGCCCACAGAATGGGAAAAGGTCTTCACCAACCCCACATCTGACAGAGGACTGATATCCAGAATATATAAGGAACTCAAGAAATTAGACATCAAAATGCGCAACAGTCCAATTAAGAAATGGGCTATAGAACTAAACAGAGAATTCTCAGCAGAGGAAACACAAATGGCTGAAAGACATTTAAGGAATTGCTCAACATCCCTAATCATCAGGGAAATGCAAATCAAAACAACTCTGAGATACGCCAGTCAGAATGGCTAAGATCAAAAACACTGAATATATCTTGTGCTGGAGAGGAAGTGGAGCTAGGGGAACTCTCCTCCACTGCTGGTGGGAATGCAAGCTTGTACAGCCACTATGGAAATCAATATGGCGCTTTCTTAGAAAATTGGGAATCAATCTCCCCCAAGATCGAGCTATACCACTCTTGGGCATATACCCAAGGAATGCTCAATCAAACCACAAGGGCACTTGCTCAGCTATGTTCATATCAGCATTATTTGTAATAGCCAGAACCTGGAAACAACATAGATGCCCTTCAACCAAAGAATGGATAAATAAACTGTGGTACATATACACAATGGAATACTACTCAGCAGAGAAAAACAATGACATCATGAGGTTTGCAGGCAAATGGATGGATCTAGAAAAAATCCTCCTGAGTGAGGTAACCCAGACTCAGAAAGACAAACATGGTATGTACCCACTCATAGGAGGATACTATTTGTGGAACAAGGATGACTGGACGGCTACTCACAACACCAGGGAGGCTACCTGGAAAACAGGACCCTAAGAAAGACACGGGGATCGCCCAATGATGGAGAAATGGATGAGATCTACATGAACAGTCTGGATGTGAGTGGGGGTAATGAGGGCGAGGGTTGAGGGAAAGAGAACTTGGGGGAGCGGGAGATCCCAAGTGGATCAAGAACAGAGAGGGAACACAAGGAATGTTCATGGTAAATGAAGACCACATGAGAATAGTCTGGATCTTAAACCCTCCTCAAGCTCTTAGATGTCCCCTGAGCCTTAGATGCTGGGATTGTATCTAGATGTATCCACTGGGTTAGGCTGAGCAATTCATCTCTGTATTTTGACCAACTGTAAGGATCTCTGTCTTTATGTAATGAACTCTGTCTGCTGGAAAGAGAAGTGACTTTGAAGGTGAATAAGAGCTACACTTATCTGTTATAAAATGATAGGTATAAAAGCAGTTAGGTATCATACTGGTTTATTTTAAAATCTTTTTATTCAAGACACTGGCCAAAAAAGAAAAAAAAAAAAAACCTAGCTACTCTGTTTGAACCACAACAATGTTTCTGTTGCATATAGTCACCTTTAGTTTACATATTCAATGTGTAATATACAATGAATTGCTCAATCACACAGCACTCCAGAAAAAGAAATTGAAGGTTATAAAAGGAAGAAAGAAAGGAAGGAAGGAAGGAAGGAAGGAAGGAAGGAAGGAAGGAAGGAAGGAAGGAAGGAAGGAAGGAAGGGAAACAAAGTGACTTTAATATGTCTAAGCATGTCTTCATTAAAAGACACTCTTGTGGGTTTATTTAAAATATTCACTAAGACTCAGTTTCTTAAACTGTGTTTTACAACACTTCATGAAGTCTCTGAAGGCTTTGGCAACAGTGAAATGTTTCTGAATATGTAACAACCAAAACCTAACCAAAAGTCAAGTGTGTAGGGCATCTGAGGTTTTTCTGCCCAGCTTGTGCATACTGAACCATGTGACTCTACTGTGGCCTTTGTTCTGACCACACAACTGCAGTGTGCTCTCCATAGCTAGAACAAGCATGCAGTGTCAGTACACTCAGCCAAAATATCTCGACTCAAGTTCAAGATTATCATAGTTATGCATTGCATTTTTAATGTACATAGAGCATTCTCTGCTATTAAAAAACAATTGTTTAATATGGAAAAACAAAAATTTTAACTCTTTTTTGATGTGTAACAAATTAGTGTATCTTTGAATTGTACTACGTTCAAATGTTTGTTCATAAAATAATTTTTTTGAGATTGATTTTCATTTGAAAAACTCTTCATTTAAGGTAGGGAAAGGATTAGATTTGGGAGGAGTTTGGATACATATAATGAGTATAATTTTAAGAAATTCTCAAAGGACCTATACAAAACTCATCCAAGGAATTTTTGGTTGAGATTAGAGCAGATACTCCAACAATTTCTGAAATGGCCCTAAAATATCCTGCTACTTTATACTACACATGTATACTAAGTGGTTTATAATAATTGTACATTCATAATATCCATCACTTTTGACAACTGCAGAATGTGCTCTAAGTCCTCCTGTATCAAAAATTTAGCCAATTATTATCAGGTTTCTCCTTAAGAGTTACTTATTTATTTTTATTTTGTATGTCTGATTGTTTTACCTGCATGTATGTCTTTGCATCCAGTGTGTGCTTGGTGCTCACAGAGTACAAAAGTGGATGTTGGATCCTCTGAAACTGAACTGAACTTGCAAAGGTTTGTGAGCCACCATGTGGTTCCTGGGAACCCAAACTGGGACCTCAAAATGAGCAGCAAGGACTCTTAACCACAGACCCATCTCTCCATCACTGTAATTTAATTCTTTACATAAAAATTAGCAAGCACATTAGTATTTTATTCAAAATTGTTATTAATAAATAGTAAAATTCTATGTATATCAAATAGATTTAAAAAGTAACATTTATTTGTTTATCCTTTCAAACCTCATGGTTCTCCTAATCCTCCTACAGAATGGTAGCGTGTTTACTATTTTTACTTACCTGTAACAGAAGCATTGCTGCTTAATAGCACAAACTTATGCAAACTAATAAGGAGAGTATATGCAGCTCACCTATTGAACAATAACAACATATTTTTCATCAATTTATGTTAAAAGTCTGTAATATTAACCAAATACAATATGTTAGAGAGGGGAAAGTGGAGATAAGTAAAAGTTAATCAGTTACAAAGCTCATAGGACAGTGAAGCTCATTTTGATTGTGTTAAAAGTAAGGTCTCTCAGTAAGAGCTAAAAAGTCGCAGATAGTATTTTCAACTTCCTGGAAGTCTTACTGTGATTTAGCAATGTTACAATGTTTCATTGTTCAGCCTGCAAGTTGATTCAAATAATCAAGCAATCCTGACACCTTAGGGTACCAGAAGCCAGACTTATGAATGAAAGGATGTAGCATACACCATGGGCTGAAAGAGACCTTTGAATGGCTTCCTTGGTCAGATCTTCACAAAATGATAGAACTTTGAGAGAGAAAACCAGAATGTTTTTCAACTCTTGTCTCTGGGCAGGGGGTGATTTTAAATGGTTTCTGAATATGTAACTTATAAGATTTTAAAAAAACAGTTCAAACATATACACTATCCATCACCTAATAACTAGAGAGGAATCACATGTTTCTATTCAGACATAAATTATTCTAACACAATACAGGAAATGGCCAAAATTCTCCATGAGATCATAACATCTGAAGGACCATCATTTTTAAAAAAAAATGATCCCAGCATCTGGGAGGCAGAGTCAGTAGGATCTCTGTGAGATTAAAGCCAGTTTTGTGTAGAAAGTGAATTCCAGGACAGCCAGGGCTACATATTGAAATCCTGTCTCAGAAACAAAACAGAGAGAAAGAAGAATGAAAGGAAGGAGGGAAGGAAGTAAGGGAGGGAAGGAGGAAAGGAGGAAGAAAGGGGTAGTTTAGAAAAACAGATCTTATGGTGCATGTAGTCTACATTCAAGTTCAAATGAAGAAAGCAGAAAAGAGTCTCAAGAGGAGAAAGAGCTTATTCCTCTGAATGTCAGCAAGAAATGGCTGGCAGAGGGGGAGACGTCAGTGAATCTAAGAAGAGAAATGAGGTTTCTTAATGAGTTTCATCTCTTAAATCTGTACCAGCCTTTGCTGTAGGTTGATTGATTAGATTAGTGTCATGACACAAAGGCAGGTCTATATTTTGGGGGGGATGATATTCTATATATATAGCTTGGATTTAAGTATGTTTCTTCTAATAAGACTCTCTATAAAATTTTGCCTATTGTAAAATTTTGTCTGGGTTATTGTGGTCATAGCACTGCTTCAGAAGAGATTGAAAAAGCCCCAGTAACTATGACCAACATCTTATGATAGAGGCCAAATTATTTGAACTCAAATGTACTGTCTCTGTCAAAGGGATTCCAAGGGTCTTCTTCAGGAGTCAGTTGTGGTTGTCATTTTCGTGGAGAGGCTTCTGGGACCCTCTAAAGAAGATACTCTCTCCAGTATCCTCAGCCATCAGCACCTGCTGTGGATATCGCTATATGTCAATAAACACTGATTGGCCAATAGCCAGACAGGAAGTATAGGCGGGACTAACAGAGAGGAGAATTGAGGAGGAAGGAAGGAGGGAGAGACTGCCTGGAGCCGCAGCCAGAACAAGGAAGATGTAAAGTACCGGTAAGCCACGAGCCACGTGGCAAAGTAGAGATTAATAGAAATGGGCTAAATATAAGAGTAAGAGCTAGACAATGATAGGCCTGAGCTAATGGCCAAGCAGTTTAAAGAATGTAAGCGTCTGTGTGTTTATTTTGTAAGTGGTTTCTGGGACTGGCGGGACTTGGGAGCTAGCAGGACTTGGGAGCTCGAGAGAAATTTTCCAGCAACAAGCACCTACAGGGCACTAGGATAAAGAGATTTCTACCCAATGTCAGACTCCCATGGTGAGCCATCTCTGTTCTAGGTCTCCCTTACATTGAACAAAAGCAACTGGGACATGTCTAGTCTGGACCCCAGTACCCACCATTCCCTCCATCTCTTTTCACAAGATTCTGAACTTTTCCCTGTTACTTTTCTCAGGCTTTTTTTTTTCATAGGCACCACCCACCACACAAATCTCCTACTGCTCACTCTGCTTTGGCACTTGGGCAAGCCTTCCTTGAAGGCTGCAAATGAAATATTTGCTATGAGCAACAATGTGGCCTGTCTTCAGTACAGAAAATTGTTCTCTTTGGCACAATATCTACACAAACAAAAGCCAAAAGTGTTAGGAACATAGGTTCTAGAAGGAGTGGTTAATGCTTTTAAAGGGACAGGAGAAGGCAGAAGGTCACGAGATTGTTTCATCAGAATGATAGAGGATTAAAAGGAAAATAATGGCAAACACTGAAGAAAAAAGTCTTTAATTAGCCCTCTCTTTTCCCAGCTAATATGAATATTGGTTGTTGTTCTTGTATCTTGCCTAGATAATATATCTCCCCCTTACTTCGTCTGCATCCCCCAAATCACCAAACATACCCTAGGCTGGTACACAAGATATACATCCATTGCCAATATCATCAATGTCTCCCGGTCATATTCAGAGAAGAGTGGCATCAGCCTGAGTTGTGTCCCTGACTTCAGCATCATTGACTGTTCTATTTTTCTACAGTTTTAGAAAGTTGAGGAATCTGGTTGAAACCAGTCAGAAATAGAAAATGTGGGTAGACAATGAGGACAGAGTCTTTCCTTGGAAGCCTGGAAGCTCATTCCGATCTTAACCCCTAAGTCTCTTTTTCAGTCTTGAAAATCTTGTTTAATTACCCAAATTTAAATATTTCCCCAAGGCAGTTTATGCTCCCAACACAATCATGAAAAATTAGCAACATGGAAAGAGCAAATCCACAATCAGGATTTTGCTTTCTTTTTAAGAGTGGACTGTGAGTACCAGACTTACAATGTTGTAGTAAGAAATGATATAGATGGCCTGTACCAAAATGATTGTGAGTATAAGATTACTTAAAAGGATAGATAATTAAAAATATGGTGTGTGTGTGTGTGAGAGAGAGAGAGAGAGACAGAGACAGAGACAGAGACAGACAGACAGACAGACAGAGACAAAGACAGAGAATTAGACAGAGAGATAGAAAGAATGGGTGCTCTCAGCCCAGGCCATATACCCAGGACCAGGATTCCAGAACATTTAATCATATAATTTCTGATGCAAGTTTCAAAATCCTAATGAAACTTCCAAATACTATGGGAACATGTGAAGCTAAGGTGAATGACACAGATTCCTGGGAAAATTATTATATCAGACATGTCAAAATAAATCCTAGATAGGCTGTGGTGGTGAACACCTTTAATCCCAGTGCCTGAGAGGCATAGGCAGGCAGATCTCTGTGAATTCCAAGTTAGTTTGTTCTGCAGAGTGAGTTCCAGGATAGCTAAAGCTAAACAGAGACATCCTGTCTTGAAAAAAAAAAACCTAACTAACTAACTAACTAAATAAATAAATAACTAACTAAATAAATAAATAAATAAATAAATCTTACGCTATGAAGCAATTTGAGAAGGAAAAGGTGTGCTGCTGTCAATCATCCAGGAAGATTGGAAATGAACAGAGAAGTAGGAACTGAGGCTTACTGACTTGGCCCTCATGGATTGCTCAGCTTTCCTTCCTATAGCACCCAGGACCATCAGCCCAGAAGTGGCACTGCCCACAGTGAGATTGGCCCTCCCACAGCAACCATCAATCAAGAAAATACCCTACAAGTCTTCTCATAGGCCAATTTAATGGAGGCATTTTCTCAGTTATGGTTTCCTCTTTCCAGATGACAATGGCTTGTGTTAAGTTGACCCAAATTCAACCATTGTCTTTTTGACAAAGTTGTAAGGGGAGGAGAGAAAGATGACGTATTAGGAGGAGGTTGAGGTCTAGAGGTGGGTGTAGGTAGAGAATGTGGGTTGGGGACGGGTGCTGATATCAGGTTCATAAACCTGTTCAGCCTAATTTCATTGTTTATTTCAATAAAAATTAACAAATCCCAAGTATGAATTCTAGAATATACAGAGAAGTAAGATGGGATCCCAGACAGTGGACAGTTTTAGTTCACAGGTTCCAGTAATCAGGATTCTGTATATGCCTATTAGAAAAAAATTATATGGATGTGAAAAGCATGAATAAATAATAATAATAACTCATATTTAGGCAGGGGATGGTCATGATTCCCCAAATTTTGATTCCATTAAATGTATCCTGTTCACCTTAGATATCTTAAGTTGAACATAATGTAGCTGCTGGGGATGAGGGAGGTTCCAAAAGGTAGGATGTTTACATGGGTTAGCACAATGTGACCCATGCTAGCTGGATCAATCCTGAGTCACCCAGTATCTTGACAGCCACCTCTTCTGCCTTCTGTTCTGTGCACTGTAGGGAACAGGGAGAGAGCCTGAGCAAAGCACAGAAACAGGGGCTTAAGAGGCTGGCCAAGAAATTCAATGTTGCAAAGAAGAATAGCCAGCACTTGGTGTTCACAGGTAACATCATTGTGCACCACATAACAAAAAAAAATGCATATGAAAATCTTCAGAATAATCATTGATTGAGACTTTTGATATTAATAGTCACTGTAAATATTAAAGAATTCAAATTATTTTTTGTTTATTTTCTCCCTTTTTTGAAGCTATCTTTCATGGACACTGTTGTTGAAAAACATTGTATGGTTGAGTACAAAAAGGGCAAGAGAGCCTAGTCACATCTTAATTTACTAAATATCTTTCTTTAGTTAATTAAAGTTATGTATTTAAATGAAGAATTCTACTTATAATTCTATTTATATGTATATAATTGAAAAAGGCAAAGCTGTGATTAGTGTTAATGTTAACCTTCATAATATAGGGAAAAGCTACTCTCCCCTAGAGCAATGTGTAGATTTCTTTTATCTTAGAGGCAATGGGAAAGAATTTTGTGAAAAACTTGACAGTTAAAAGGAGTAATATTTGTGGAAGTCAAGAGGGTATCTTACATTGGGAAATACTGTAAATATAGATAAACTTTCTAAAAGTCTCCCAAGACACAAACTTTTCACATACATTACTTTTGTGGTACATAATCAATATTCACATAGAAAACTGTCATTCTAAAGCCTGGGACAGAGCTTAGGAAACCAAATGAAGACAAACACAGTTCAACCCTGTCACATGTGTTATTTTCATCAAATCATCCACCAGACTCCTCATCCACTAATCTTTTTTTTTATTTACAATCTCAGACAGTTTGTCAGTACCATCAGCTCATGAACATCTTACTGTTTTGTTTGTTTGTGCTGCTTTTTGCTTTTGAAGCTTCACAGAAGACAGCAAGATCAGGAATATTTCCCATATTACCTTTTCCGTGAAATCAGAATCACGACAATGAAGAAAACTCATCCTTCTCAAATTTTATTTTCTTTTCATCTTTCCTATGAAGCCAGAGTCCCAGTTTCATGGATTTTGTTTCCAACTCACTACCTTTCTTCTGTTGACTAAAGGAATTGATTTCTCACCCAACATTTCTGTCTTTAATCAATGCCATGTAATACACAACAAAAAAATATGCAATCCAATCTAAGTATTGAAAAATAATCTGATTTGGGAGAAAGATGATTCTGTGGTTCAGAGAACTGGATGCCATTGAGACGAACTAAGTTTGGTTAGAGGACCCACAAGTTGTTGCAGAACCAACTGTAAGTTCAGCTCCATATGGTACCTTCTTCTGGGCTCCCCAGGTACTTTACCTACCTGGTGAATTTACACATACAAAGCCACTGATTAATACATAATTAAAATAAAATATATTTTTTAAAAATCTGATTAGCCAGGCATGTTGCTGCATGTCTTTAGTTCCATTCCAGGTTTTGGAAAGCAGAGGCAGGTGAATCTCTGTGATTTGGAGGACAGTCTGATCTGTATACTGAGTTCTACAACAACAGCCAGGACTACATAATGAGACCTTGTCTCAAACCAAAACAGAAAACAAACAAGGAAGCACAGAAATAAATAAAAATAAGTCAAACTGGTTGATAATAGAACAGGAAATAATTTTTATTGAGAATAATTATATAATTCATTGATGTATCATAATTAGACAGGAAATCATAACCAATAACTTAAATGTGACCTACAAAATTTCTATGACATGTCTTTTAGTAGGTAAGGCTCCATAGCTAGAACATCTTAAGAGTCAGAGGAGGGTACTTTTAAGAAGCCAAACAAATATCTAATCTGATGCTTTTTAAAAAGGGCTACTTTTAAGCATCTATCTGAACTGATATTTTTTAACAAAAACAAAGTGACTTGTCTATACTCAAAGGCATATTCCAAACTTTTGAGTGAGAAGCATGAATGTTCACTTACTGGCAGACTCTAAAACTATTGTACCATGAATATTATATATTATGATAGCATTAGGTGTTCTTGGATTTGTCTAAGAGTTAGAGGACAATAGGAAAGTAAGGTGAAACACAAAAGCATAGAGTCAAGGGATTGCATAGAGGTCTCACCTCGTGCCCATTCTTATGCTGCACCTTGCCAGAGGGTCTACCACTTCCTTTTTACAAGAGAAATGTTATCAGTCCCTTGACTTTAAAACTAAATAAAACCATCTATAAGGAGAAAGCATAATAATAAAACAAAATGAATTTACTCAAATAACAGATTTTTCTCATCTTTTCCAGAACCCATAAGACTGTAGATGGGTTGGTATTCAGCTCTGATACCAAGGAGAAATCTGTGTTCATATTGGTAGAATGATTAATCATATATGAATTATAAACAAATTATGTTTTATGTGGTAAACCCACAGTTTTTACACTAACAAGGCATGCTCAGCCATGTATCTGCAGTAGGCCACTAATAATCCCAAATAAATCTGAAAAACACAAAAATGACAATTATTCAATGTGGCCACACTAGACAGAGGTACAAAGAGGGCCAAAAACCTCCACACCCCAAGTCTGTCTTCAGGGTCCAAGAATGAGGTTTAGTTGGAAACAGAGGAATGAGATGCATAGCTAAGCTGTCACAGTTGAAGTGTGATTATCTCAGTTATTATGAACTCAGATCCAGTCTCTCCTACCAGTTGGGTGATACGTTGTCAAAAGTGTATGCACTGTCAAATTGGATTTAGGCTGTTGTCTTTGTGGGCATTGGGATCCATCCTTTTTCTTATTCATCATGAGATGTCTGAGGAATTTTTTTAATTTCTTTTTTATTGATTCCTTGGAAATTCCATATCATGCACCCCAACCCTACTCATCTCCAAGTCCCCCTGTATCTGCCACTCACTCTTGCACTGTCCTCACCAAAGGAAAGCTAAAAAAGATTAAAACTAAGAATAAAAAAGACAATAGTAAAAAGGAGAGAAGGAGAAACACTTCATCCCCTTGTCTTTCCCACCTCTCCTTTAATTCTTCCTTCATCTTAGTAAATCTGGGAGCTGCTGTGTATCATGCATTATATCTTTTTGTTAAAACAGCTTTACTTGCAAATACTCATTGTGTAATGAGTTGTTGGTCAGGTTTGAGGCCTCTATCTTTGGCACACCATCAACACTGGACCCCCACATACATTCTTCTCCATTATCCTGCTGTTGCCCCAAGTCATGGAGATCCTATAGTGAAGGTTTCACAGATTCAGTCTCTTCCCACATACCGCAGTTCAGAAATGGGGTAGTTATTATGGAATGCGAACTCTAGATCCTGGATATGTGTCTGGGTAGCAGTTGTGTTGATCAGTCCCGGCCCATAAGACCACTTCTTTAAAGTCAGGGGCAATGCCAGTAGTAATTTGTGATGAACCTTCCCGGGTGTGGGGGCCCAGTTCTCCTATTAGGGATGGGATCAGCTTTCCCATGCTGTGGTCATTGAGGTCTGTCATCCCAGGGTTGTAGAGGTTCGGGTTCAGCTCTTCTGCTGGAAAAATGCAGGGTTGGGGGTTGGGAAGAGCTAGGTATTCCAGGTCAGTGAGGGTTGGGACAGCTCAGCAGGGCCCTTGGACTTTAATACATGTTTCAACACATAGTTTACATGGGCCACTAGGGTAATACAGGTAAGGGACATCCACCCAGACTCCAGCTGCTCTAGGACCACAGACTCAGATAGGGTCAGTGGCAGCAGTTTGGAGCCAGAGAACACCATGACCTCAGGTGGTAGTGTAGGCCTCTCAGATATAGATGGGCCCAGCAGCAACATCATCTCTGGATTTCAAACTGGACCCATATGGCAGTTCAGACCATAGGCAATCAAGCCACACAATGTTAACAGGATTCACACAGATCTCAACACAAACTTTGGCTGTGGCAGGGCCACAGATGTCTACAGAAATTCTAATTCCTTGAGGATTCTTGTCTCAATAGTCTGAAAGCAAAATGAAAAGATGATAATGTCTCCTAAAAATACCATCATCCTAGTCAAGGTATTTTAAGGATGATTTATAAAGAAGAGATAGTTGACAGCACCCAGAGTAGGATAATTGAAAATATTATAAAATCCTCTGACTCTGCAACTTAATCAACTGCATAAAACCTATCCCAGAAATGATGAATCAAGGATATCTGGTTTAGGGGCTGAAGAGATGCCCCAATGGCCAAGAGCACCTGCTGCTCTTACAGAGGACCTGAGTTCAAGTCCCAGCATCCACATGATAACTCACAACCATTTATAACTGGAACTTCAGGGCATCCAGCACCCCTTCATTTCTCTTTGGGCACAAAGCAATCCTTCAAGCTTTCTTTAAACACAATCATTTTATATAACAAACCCCTTCTCCCATGACCCTATAGCTATCACTCACAGTCTTGTGGATAACTTCTCATTGATGTAGGCTTCACAGCTCTCAAAGACTTGGTAATGCCCTATTCCTTAAGTACTTTACTTTCAAAGAACCCTTATGCTTAAATCTATGTTAAAAACTCTTTTGAGTAAAGTCTGTCCCCCGTGCTGGATCAACCTTAAATTCTTGATCAAGGTAAACTCAAAGAACTGGATTTTGACAGATTTGTGTCCATAATGGATATTATATGGTGCAGGCTTCTGCTTCACACCTCTGTCAGCTTTGGAGATCTACTGGGATCCCTTTGAAGAATTTTAAGTGATGTTATTTTCTGTATTCTCACTTGTCTTCTCAGCATTGTTTTTTCTGACTCCTCTTTTTCTTTTGAAACTAAAATATTTTGAATGTTATTAATTAGTTAGTTAAGTAATTTATTTTATGTGTATATGTTTCTGTTTTGTATAGAAACATGCTCACCATGGTTGTGTGTTGCTGGAAAATTTCTCTCGAGCTCTCAAGTCCCGCCAGCTCCCAGAAACCACTTACAAAATAAACACACAGACGCTTACATTATTTAAACTGCTTGGCCATTAGCTCAGGCCTATCATTGTCTAGCTCTTACTCTTATATTTAGCCCATTTCTATTAATCTCTACTTTGCCACGTGGCTTGTGGCTTACCGGTACTTTACATCTTCCTTGTTCTGGCCGTGGCTCCAGGCAGTCTCTCTCAGCCTTCCACTTCCCAGAATTCTCCCCTCCTTGTCCCGCCTATACTTCTTCCTGCCTGACCACTGGCCAATCAGTGTTTTATTCATTGACCAATAAGCAACATGTTTGGCATACAGACCATCCCACAGCACTTCCCCTTTTCTTTTTTTTTTTTAAAAAGGAAGATTTTAACATTAACATAGTAAAATTACATATAATTTGGGAATTTGGGCGTAGCTTTTCTTACTACTTCCTGCTGGAGGGGGGCGCTGTATCTTATGGGGACACAAAGAAAATTTTAGGATTATGGAGTAGTCCATGAGGCTGTATTGTCTGAGCCAGTTGCCTTCAAACCATTTTGGATGTTGGATCATCTGGGCCATGGTGTCATCGGAGACCTTTCAGGTGGTCTTGGCTGGTCAAACCTGATGTATCTTAATCTGGAACAAATCCATAGCCTCTGGCTTTCTGTGGAAACAAAATCAGAGCTTCCTTTCCAAAGCAACATATCCTTACATCCAAATTTTGAAGTCAAGGTATCTTTAAAATATACATATTGGTTTAACTCAGCTTCCTTTACAATCAAATATCTCTCTGCAGTTAAGAATCCCAAAGACAACACAATGCAGATTCTCTGTGTGATATCCATCTTTACGTGGCTTATATTTTATACTACCTTTACTGTCTCTTTAAAGACTTCATTTTTTAAAACTATCTATTTTTTATATAACTGTATATATTTTTTTATCTCTCTTTGAAGCCTACGTACATTTTTACACACATTTTAAAGCATTTAAAGTCTTGTTTTATCTGGATCTGTCTTATTGTGAATCAGTTGTTTTAAACTGCAGCATTCTAAGACTGAAAGGGCTCTATGGCTGCTGGCTCCGCCCACCTCAGCTTCCCAACATGGCGGTGATACGTTTACCGTCCGCTCTGGGAGCCTTCGTGGGTCTATGCTTCTATCAAAGCAGTGTTTAGCCCAGAAACCTCTTTTTTTTTGTTTTGTACTAGCAAAGGCTAAATCCACCACGCAGTTTAATGTGCCACTGGCAGACGCCTCATTCCCGCCATACTGCAGGTAGAGCGCACACGCCAGGAACCCGCCATAGTGACTCAAACACGCAGGCTGCCACTAACTTGAGAGAGACAACTAGGAACTGTTTTTAGCTCCGTTTTAGTATCTTTTTTCTCTTGTTTAGGTATTCATCACTTGTATATATTGTATATAGTTATTGTACTTTTGTATATAGTTTTTCTTATATTAGGTTCAACTTTCTTTTTTCTCTTTTTATTAAATTAGAAAAGGGGAAATATAGTGGTATTCTATTTGTACTGAAATGTGATTTTATTTGTATGTTAATAAATAAAGTTGCCTAGGGGTCAGAGCTATCAGCAAGCCATAGCGAAAGCCGGGTGGTGGTGGTGCACGCCTTTAATCCTAGCACTCGGCAGGCAAAACTAGGTAGGTCTCTGTGTGTTCAAGGATACAGCCAGCAGTGGAGACACACGCCCTTAATCTCAATACCAACCATAGAAGACTTGGAGGTCTGTACAGAGAGGTAGTTACGAGGCAGTCACGTAGTTGGGTTTACAACCAATGAGAAGGCAGAACAGAACTTTTATTTAAAATCAAAACGCACAGGAAGGAGTTCCCTTTTCGGAGAGGTCTCTTGGCGGGAGAGGCTAGCTGGCGGAAAGCGGGTAAGACTCTTAGCTCTGACCTCTTTGGCTTTCATCTTTACATTGGCTCTGTGTCTCTTATTTAATAAGGCAGTTGGTTACATCTACAGTTGTGAGCCTAAAGTCTGCAAGAAAAGAAGAGTGCATCAAAAATCCTGATATCAGATTTCCAGGTAGATGTGCATCATCATTTTTTATGCTGGGAATTGAACCCAGGTTCCAATGTCACATTGACAGCTTGGTTTTTGGACCTCAATCTTTTCTGAAGGTGAGGATCTGTTTCCCATTTTAATACAGGATCCACACTGTGGGTTGGCGCACTGAGAAAGAATCTTCCATAATGATCAGTGGTGGTTTCAAAGAATGGCCCCCACAGTCTCATATATTTGAAGGCTTAGGCACAAGGGAGTTGCAGTATTTGAAATGAATATGAGTGAGGCTTGTTGAAAGATGTATGTCACTGGGGATGGGCTATGAGGTTTCAAAAGCCCATGCCAATTTCAGAGTCTCTCTCTCTCTCTCTCTCTCTCTCTCTCTCTCTCTCTCTCTCTCTCT
>CABHPR010139019.1:47205-66913 GCA_902168415.1 Peromyscus melanophrys | reverse complement strand
TTTATTTATTTATTTATTTATTTATTTATTTATTTATTTATTTATTTGCCTCTCTGGTGCAGACTTGGGAAATAAGGCTTCCAATCCCATCAGTCCCACCTCTCCCCAGGATGCCTTCTGGAAGCTTTAACACCTCTCAGCTTAATGCCTTGCTTAAAGATCCCTAAGCTTGTTTACCTCTGTACTAAGAGATGGCCCAAATATGCCTTAGAAAATAACAAAAAATGACCACTGAGTGGTTCCTTAGACCCCAATATTTTATGGGAATTATCTAACTTCTGCCAGCAAACAGGCAAATGGAAGGAGTTGTCTTATAATATAACTTTTTTCTATCTAAGCTCTAAACCTTGTCCTCTCAATTCCTTCTCTCCTACCCATATGCTCTTAGCTATGCCTGAACTGGATGAATCTCTGACTCTGGAACCTCTAACTCTAGATCCTGCAAATGAACCTCCCCCTATCCAACTTCCCACTCCCACTACTGCTCCCAGGGCACCTGTCCCTTCATCTCCTCCTCTGACTTCCTCCTCCTATTCAAAAGGAAGTGTTTACAAAGGTTCAGCTCTGGCTCCAACCTCTACACCTCCTGTTACCTGCTCTTGGACTGCTAAAGGGTCTGATCCCAACCATTCAAACCTGCCAACCATTCTCCCTTTGCAAGAAGTGGCCAGAGTGGATGGACTGGTTAAGGTCCATGTCCCATTCTCTCTCGTAGAACTCTCTCAGACAGAAAAGAAACTTCGTTCTTATACCTCTAATTCTGCTTCCTTTATTAAACAATTTCAATATATTACCCAATCTTATAGTCTCACCTTTCATGATGTATATATGATACTTGCTAATAACCTACTTCCTAAGGAGTACAGGCAGGTTTGGGAGCAGGCTAGGATACATGCAGATGAGGTTCACCACACTAACACCACATACCCTCCAGGGACTGAGGCGGTTCCTGATTATGACCTACCTTGGGATTATAACACCCAGGGCAGGTCTCTAGCCAGGAATAGGTTTATTACAGGCCTCCTGGCAGATGTCCATAAGACTGCCCTAAAACCAGTAAACTATGAAAAACTAAAAATGATAATTCAAGATAAGGATGAAAATCTGCCTCATTTCTTACCTTCTTCAATATACTAGCCTAGATCCTGAAAGCCCAGAGGGAAGGCAGATCCTTATGACCCACTTTGTCTTATAGAGCTTCCCCGACATAAGGGCAAAACTTACATGCTTAGAGAAGGGCCCTCTGGCCGCACAGGCAGAAGTGTTAGCAGTGGCATTTAAGATGTACCATGGAAGAGATGAAAAAGCCTAAAAAAGAAACTGCCAGATTCTAGCACATGCTGTCCGACAGGCTCCCCGAAAGTCTATGGGTCCCAGTTTCAAATGTGGGAAAGACAGCCATCGGGCCTAGGCTTGCACCACCACTCCACAGGGGCCACCAATAAGGCCTTGTCCAAAATGCTGCCAAAAGGGCCACTGGTCAGCTGACTGTCCCAATCCACCTAGCGGCATGGGAACACCAGATCAGGACCACCCTCCTGCTGACTTCCTAGGCTTGGCCTTCAGTGACAACTGAAGCTGCCTGGGTCCCACCCCAGCCACTCCCATCTCATAAAGGGAACCCAGGGTAGTAATAATAATATCTGGGCAACCCATCTCCTTCCTTCTGGACACCGGAGCTACCTACTCAGTCCTGAGGAAGTATTGGGCCTCTACTTCTCCTTCTCGTCTTCCTATTGTTTGGGTAGGAGGACAGCCTTACCTACCTCATCAGACTCCACAACTTAATTGTATTTTCAGAGGCATCTCTCTTACACACACATTCTTAGTGGTGCCAACCTGCTCTGTGCCTCTAATGGGAAGGGATTTTCTAGCTAAAGTAGGAGCATCCATTTCACTTGCTCCCCACATTTGCCTCATCCCAGACTCTCCAGCAGCTCTGCTTCTTCTCCTAGCCACCCACCTTACTAACTCTAACAGTTCCTTTCCCTTCTCAGCCTCTCAGGTGGGCCCAAAAGTCTGGGATACCCAGAACCCTTCTATCGCTAGGCACCATCCACCTATTACTATTCAGTTACAGGACCCTACCAGATATATTACCCAAGCTCAGTACCCTCTCTTACTCCAGAGCCTAAGAGAACTGAAGTCTATCATTTCTGACCTTCTCAGTAAAAAAGATGCTCCACCCAACCTCTTCACCTTTTAACACCCCCACTTGCAGTTAAAAAGTCTAATGGAACATACTGACTGGTTCAAGGCCTCCGGCTCATTAATTTTGCAGTGGTCCCTCTCCATCCTGTAGTGCCTAACCCTTATACTCTCCTGTCCACAATCCCTTCAGGAACCTCTCATTTCTCAGTTCTAGACTTCAAGGCTGCCTTCTTTTCTATTCCTCTCAATCCTCAGTCTCAAAATATCTTTGCTTTCACCTGGACTGACCCTGACACCAATCTGTCCACACAGCTGACCTGGACTGTTCTGCCACAAGGATTCAGGGACAGTCCACACCTATTTGGTCAGGCCCTGGCCTCTGACCTGCTCGCTCTGTCTCTCCCTGGCTCTAAACTAATTCAGTATGTAGATGACATTTTACTCTACAGTCTGTCCTTACAAGTCAGCCAAACTAACACCTCTGTTCTCCTAAATTTCTTACCCAGCCAAGGTTACAGAGTATCCCATTCTGAAATTCAGCTGTCTACTCCCCAGATCACCTATTTGGGTCTAACCATTACTCCAACCCACAAGACTATTTACTGTAGACAGAAAGGATCTAATCCAGTCTCTTGCAGTCCCTTCTACTAAACAGAGGATTCTGTCTTTCCTAGGAACAGCTGGCTTCCTACAGTCTTGGGTTCTATCTTTTTCTCTCCTTGCTTGACCCTTATGTGAGGCAGCTCAGAGCTCTTCACACGAGCCCCTCCTTTACCCCATTACTAAACCTTTCCAGAAGCTCCAACAGGCTCTCCTCCAGGCCCCAGCACTTTACCTCCCAGACCTAACCGGTTCCTTCTCCCTCTATGTGGCAGAGAAGGAAGGATTTGCCCTTGGAACCCTAGGGCATCAGCTGGGACCCTCCTTTGCACCTGTAGCATATCTGTCAAAGAAACTAGACCTTACAACTCAGGGAAGGGCACCCTGTATTCATGTTTTAGCAGCTGCTGAGCGCCTTATTCAGGAATCAAAGAAGCTAACCTTTGGGTCACCTATTACTGTCTTCTCTCACCATAACCTGTCCCATCTCTTAACTTATAAAGGCTTACAAACTTTACCTCCCTCCCAGGTTCTTTCTCTCCAGGTGGCATTACTAAAAGATGCCATACTTACTTTCCAGACCTGTCCACCCCTTAATATTTCAAGCCTCCTTCCTCAACCTAATGCTAACTATTCTCCTTCTCATTCCTGCACTGAAACTTTGAAGGAACTGTTACCTCACCCTTCAAACATACAGGAGGGCACATTGCCTCAGGCTACTTATACCTGGTACACAGATGGAAGCTCCTTTTTACATGACAGGACCCATAAAGTGGGCTACACCATAGTGTCAGATACTGAGTTAATAGAAGCGCAGGCATTACCTGCAAACAACACTAACCAATAGGCTGAGCTTATACCTCTCACCCGTGCCTTCCAATTGGCACAGGGGCAATCTCTAAATGTTTACACAGACTCCAAATATGTTTTCCATATTCTCCTGTCTTATCCTGCTATTTGGAGAGAGCATGGCCTCCTCACAGCAAAAGGGGGATCCATATCTAACTAAGACCAAATAATGGCCATGCTAAAGGCTTCCCACCTTCCTAAGGCTGTAGGAATTATCCACTGCCAGTCTCATCAGGCCAATAGCTCCATCATCTCTAAGGGAAATAACTGGTCTGACCAGGCAGCCAGGACAGCGGCCCTCCAGGGCCAAGTCTCATCCCACCCACTGCAGGGAATCCATACAGTACAGGTCACACCCTCACAGGGAACCCCTGACACTAGGAAAATTCTGTCCTATCTACACCAGCTCTTTCACCCTAATAGTCTTGCTCTGTCTCAATTCGTAAAAGCCCACCTGCAGCCAACCTCTGAGGACTTACAGTTCTTAAGAACTATTCCTGCCTCTTGTGAAATTTCCAAAAATCAGACTCCAATACCAAGTACAGAAGTCAGCCTTTTCCCACACACCAGGATAGAAGTTCCCTTCTAGGGACTGACCAGCAGCTTGATTTTTACCCATATGCCCACCATCAGGAAAATTAAATATATCCTTGTTATGGTGGACTCATTTTCAAATTGGGTGGAGTCATATCCTGTTTTTAATAAGCAGGCCCAGACAGTTGCAGATCTCCTCTGAGAAAGTATTCCTCGGTTTGGGGTTCCTGCCTCCCTTTAGTCTGACAATGGTCTGGAGTTCACCTCCCACATTTCCCAGACACTAACTAAGGCTCTTAACATTTCTTGGCATTTTCATATCCCATACCATCCTCAGTCCTCAGAAAAGGTGGAGCTCACAAAACAGTCTTTAAAATCTATTCTTGCTAACATGTCACAGGAACATCACCTCAACTGGGTAAAATTATTGCCTCTAGATATTTTCAGGCTCAGGGTTCTTCCTAAAAATCTTCTTTCAATTTCTCTGTTTGAACTAATGTATGGAATACTGGTGTAGATGTATTTCTAAACAGTCTTATTAAATAAGAAACACAGAGACAAATAAAGAGTTGAAAGCCCAAGAGGTCAGAGCACTAGCAAATAGCCTTTAGCTTACCAGCTGCTGCCTTCCTTCCCCTGAGAAAAGAGAACTACTTCCTGTGTGTCTATCTTTTTATTGACTTTCTGTTCTGCCTTCTCATTGGTTCTAAACCCAACCACATGACTTCTTTGTCACTGCCTGTCTATACAGACCTCCAGGTTTCTATGGTTGGTACTGAGATTAAAGGCATGTGTCTCCATGTTGGCTGTGTCCTTGAACACACAGAGATTCTGTCTGCCATGTGATCAGGATTAAGGGCGTATGCTACCACTGTCAGACTTCTGCTAAATGGCTTGCTATTAGCTCTGACCCCCAGGAAACTTTATTTATTAACATACAAATAAAATCACATTCTAGCACAAATAAAATATCACCATAGACTGGTTCTAACACCGGGTCTTCTATCCAATACTTCAACTATTCCAGATAGCTTGATAACTCCCCTGCTATGTCACTTAAGGTCTATCCTGTGGAACTTTGCAGACCATTCCTTACCTCAGCCATGTGACAGTCCTTGCTCACCCCACATCCACATTGGGGATCAGGTTCTTCTTTCCATTCCAGGCCAGCACCCTTCACCTCATTCCACTAAATGGCAGGGACCCTTCAAGATAATTCTTGTAACCCCCATAGCTGTTAAGCTCAAGGGCTTTCCTCACTGGGTTCACCTGTCTCATCTGAAACCTTTTATCTCACCTCCAACCTAGAAAAAAATCCCTCTTCATACACAGTGACACAGACATGACCCTGTTCTCTCAAGTTCCAGAGGACACCAGGATCCACTGCCTTGTCACCAATTCAAGAGGAATGAGGTATCACCCCACAAGCTCTCCCTTTCCTAATTAACTACTCAGCTAATAGTTATAGGACCATCAGGGAGTTGGAAGCAAAGGACCATAAGATATATCTAGGTGGTAAGGAAAAAAAACAGTAACAATCAAAAGGTATTTATGTCCCCAGAACCTAAAGTATCTGGGATCTGCAAAAACAGACACCAATATAACAGTCTATCACTGTTGAATCCTCTTAGCAAATGATCACCTGTGTCTCCTACATGATAAACTAATAAAGGAAACAGGTGCCTTAAATAATCTACCGCTAGTAAAATTCATATGGGGTAAAAATTAAGCAAAATACTAAACACTGCAATGGTCATCATCGCAAGACTTTAATTTTCTCCTGGTTGTTTATTTATGTGTTTAAAATTTTTCCCAAGCTTCACAAACCAGATTAAATCCATCTGGACAGGTCGGATCTACTTCAGATAAGTGCCAAACCGAAACTTTCCTAGTCTGGGAACACTCCAAAGAAAATAAAAATAATAATGATTCTTTTCCTAAGCTTTTTTCTGTCTCACCGGGATCCTGCTAGCCAAGCCAGAAAAGATGAACAGCTCCAGGACAGCAGACAAGAGCCCACCATCCCAGGACACTTGTCTACTTCAGAATCCCTCTTTCCTATCCCCTCAAGAGCCAACCAACACCCACCAAGTCACCTGGAAGCAGTTTTTGGGAGAAATGACACCCCATACCCATTCGTCCTCCATCTTTTATAAAAACAAAGAGTTTGGGATGATAGGAATTCCAGCCATGCCCCCATGTTTGCACATGCCCTGGTGGGACACTTAGTCATTTCTGCCCTGTCATTTCTGGGTCACATGTCCTACTTCACCCATGCGCTGCATGGTCACATAAATTGTGTGTGGCATGACCACATGATCTATGCACATGTGTGGAGTAGCCATGTGGGCCTATGTGTGTATGTGCAGAGTGGTCCTTAAAAAGCAGGCCACATGTTCCCCTCACCCCCTTCCCTCATGTGTTCTTTGAGTAGGCCTGATCACATTTATCCCTTCTCCCTTCTTTAATAAAACTCTTGTTAGTGGATTCTGTCATGTTTCATGACTTTTCCTCACAGGGTAAGAGCGCTGTTAAAAACCATCAAATACCCCACACAAAACTGTATAACGTAAAGCACAGTAATTGCCAAGGTTGAGCTGAGATTTGTGAACTAAACTTCATAGGAAAATGGAGCTTGCACAATAAATATTCTACAAAACACAATTGGTTACCAGTAGGTTGGATTGTTTGTTACATGTCCAAAAGAGCTGAATTTTCTTGAGCTAACATTGCTCATTTAGTAGCCATAGGCATTTTAAATGACTATTGCTGGTGATATTTTGTTTGTGCTCTAACAAATAAAACTTACCTGGGGATCAGAGTGTGGAGCTAGCCACTAGTTAACCATAGAAGTCAGGCAGTGGTGTCACATACCTGTAATCCCAGCAATTTGGTGGGGGAAGCAGGAAGATTAAAAAGTTCAAGGTCACCCTGGACTCCAGGAGTCTGATCCAGTCTAAAAGAGAAACAATGCCAGGCAGTGGAGGCACATGCCTTTAACCCCAGTACTAGGGAGGTGGAGACTGTCATATAATGTGGGAAGAGGCAAGAGTTCAACCCTTTCATTTGAGGATTCCTAGAGGTAAGAAGTCTTTCTAGTGGCTAGCTGCTCTGCTTCTCTGATCTTTCAACTTTCACGCTGAAATCTGACTCTAGGCTTTTATTATTAAGACCAATTAGAATTCATGCAACAACTATCTGGTGAATTTCTTGGAAATGCATGAATGGAACTGTACATTATCTTTCAAAAAATAATTTATATATATGCATGTCTCATATGGATATCTGTCACAAAAAAACTAAATTAAAATTTAATTAAAATAACTTTAAAATATCTCTGAAATTTCATAACTATTTTCTTTCAATGAAATCTTGCAGAATGAAATGGCAGTCACTGAAACAATTGAGGGAATAAATAAAGTACTTATGATAAGAGCAAAAATTAAGACATATTATTTTGAAGTCCAGTCAAACATTCTTTCTGCTGATAAATAAATAAATTTCCATCCCACTATATGTAAGATAATGATTTAAAACTCCTGTAACTTCATTTCTAAGGGATATCATATGGCCTTTATGGGTGTTGAATATACATAATACAACATGCAGACCAAACACCCACACACATAAAATGACAAAATAAATCAGTAAAAATTTTAAGAAAAAACTTTGGGTAGAAAAACTAAGTAAATTATAGATTTTTAACTAAAGAAATACACAGTATTATTATATAGATTTAAAATTTTATCACATATATATTGTGATAACAACATTATTTGTATTTCTGTTTACACAATAAAAATTCCTGACATATTATTTGAAAACATATATACATTTATTTAATAAAGGATAATAGTTTCATATCATGCAAGATATGATTGAGAAAAAGTATAAAATACAGATTATAGTTTTCTATTATAAAGCAGCTTCCTTGAACACAAATAATCTAAAGAAAAACACAATAAAATCCATTTATAAAATACATTCAATGCATATTTGGATGATAAAATGTCTTTGTACGGCAAGGCATTAGGACCCATTTTCCAGAGAGAAATCCCTGTGATCCAAGGATGAAGGAATTAAAACCTCACCAGTTGGGTGGTTTTTCCTCTCGTTTCTATAACATTGCTGCAGCATTTGTCAATGTGTGATTATAGGCACACACACACACACACTCAAACTTCAAAAAAATAATCAATTGTTTTTATTGGATATATAACTGGATTAAAATCCATATTATTTATTATCCCACACATTGACCATAGAAGGACGGCTCTAAAACAAAGAGAGATCCATGCCTCAAATACATGACACACAGTATGTTTGTCATGCAGGTATTAGATTGATTTAAATTTTCTATTATGTTTATCAAAATTCACCCCTGAATTCTTACGGACAGAGAAATATTTTATGCTGTCGTGTATTAAGTTTCAGCGATGAACATGTGGTTAATTATAGTAAAGTGCATACGAAATTAAGAAAAAAATCATTGGCATTTTTTTAAAAAGGTGATTTTTCACCCCCTTTACCTAAGAAAAATGTAGGAAGCTCATATGAAGTAATTATAACCTTAAAACTAAAATAAATAACTTTTTAAAGTTGTTTATTATTATATTACAGTACAAAAGGGGGCACCAATACTTTCATAGAATCACATTGATGTTTAAAAAGTGGCAAATTCACCACAGCTGCTTCTGCCCCTGCATAACCCAATGAAAGCCCATTCTTGTACCAATAAGGGTTCCTCAGTGGCAGACACCAAACAGGCTAGAGCAGCAAGCAGAAGAACCTTCATCTTGTAGATGTTTCTCTTTCTTCTGGAGCAGAAGACCAGAGTTTTTCAGCTGCTAGTGAAATGATGAACTGAAGACGCTTGCAAAGCCTTTAAGTTAGCACAGTGTGCCATGAGTCCGCTTTCGCCAATCCTTTTATTTAGTTTGTTTGTTTTTAATTTTCAGAAAGTCTGGTTGTCAGTACTTGCAGATGTCTGGCTTTTCTTTATTTAAACTCATAGGATGAGAATTTAGTGGAGTCTGATGTTCCTGAGTATGTCAAGGAGAGCAATTCAGGAACATAATGCTCCCAGGAATTCTAATCCTATGATCATGACAAGCTGGTTTGGTGACATTATACACAGGAAAGAGCACAGGTGGCATGAGATGTCTGAGGAATGTTTTCTGATCATATTTCCTGATTTATATGTGACTAAGATCTAAATGCTACCTGTTACTTCCCATTGTAATATGAAAAACTCAATGTGTCTCACTAAAATTATTTGCAAGTTTAATAAACTAACTTCTTAGTTATAAAAAGTTTAAATTGATATCAATAGCAGAGATTCAGGTTGAAAATGAGTCTCATTGATGTGTCTCTATTCATTTTGTTGTGAGCACTAAAACACTCAGATATGGAGAAAATTTACTTAATTCTTGACAGAGGATAATTATTCCTACTTCAATATAACTAATACTCAGGACTGTGACTTTCATTCATTTAAAATGCCTATGTGTATCTAATCTTGTTTTTCTCTAATCACCTTACAAATAAATGTTACAAAAAAAAAAAACTCGTGATTTTCCTAAAACTCCCATTTACTATTTTTGCTTATATATCATAGAAGCATTGCTGCTTATTAACACAAATTTATGCAAAACAATAAGAATATATTAATCACATCTATTGAACAAAAACAAAATATTTTTATGAACTTATATTAAATGTCTGTAATATTAACCAAAGACAATATGTTAGAGAGGGAAATGTGGAGACAACGAAAAGTTAATCAGTTACAAAGGTCATAGGATAATGAAGCTCATTTTGGTTCTGTTAAAATTTAGGTCTCTCAGCAACAACTAATAAGTCTCGGATTTTATTTTTAATTTTCTGAAGTCAGACTCTGATTACAGCCATTGTCGCAATGTTGCATTGGTCAGTCTGCAAGTTGCCTTAAGTAATCAAGCAATCCTGACACCTCAGGGCACCAGAAGCCAGACTTTTCAATCTAAACTAATTAGCATGCACCATGGGCTGAAAAAGACCTTTGAATGGCTTCCTTGATCAAATCTTTTCATAATAGAGAACTCTGAGACAGGAAACCAGAATGTTGTTTCTAATCCAACTGTTGTCCCTGGGAGTGAGGAAGAATGTAAATGGTTTCTGAATATGAAATTAATAAGATTATTAAAAAGCAAGTCAAACATATATTATCCATCGTCACCTAATAACTAGAGAAGAACCATGTGTTTCCATTCAACTAAAAATATTCTAAAACAATACAGGAAATGCCCCATCTTCTCCATGAGACCATAGTATCTGAAGGACCTTCCTCATGAACAGACCACCAGAGGTG
Organism: Peromyscus melanophrys; assembly: GCA_902168415.1. Taxonomy (NCBI): domain Eukaryota; kingdom Metazoa; phylum Chordata; class Mammalia; order Rodentia; family Cricetidae; genus Peromyscus; species Peromyscus melanophrys. The sequence goes on along the minus strand of CABHPR010139019.1, from coordinate 56,430 downwards.
CTGCTGATGTCATGCAATATAGTAGGAATAGAGAGTGAAGTGAGGATGCTGAAAAAAAGTTAATTCACAAGAGATGTTATTTGGATGTTCACTGTTTTGCAGTCCCCTGTAGAAAAGTAAAAAATCAAACCCCATTCTTAAACCTAGCTTAAGAATGCAAATGGAAGCTGAGAGCTTTCTCAGGCCTTTAATCCCAGCCTCTGGGATGCAGAGTCAGGAGGACCTCTGTGATTTTAAAGCCAGTTTGGTGTACAAAGTGAATTCCACTACAGCCAGGGCTATACAGTGAAACCTTGTCTCTGAAAAAGAGAGAGAATGAAAAAAATGAAGAGAAAGAAGGAAGGAAGAAAGGAAAGGAGGAAGAAAGCTGATGGTTTAGAAAAATAGACCTTTTGGTGTTGTCTACATCCAAGTCACAATTTATGTTTGAATTAAGAAAGCAGAAAAGAGTACCAACAAGGGGCGGGAACTTGTTGCTGGGAATTTCAGCAAGGAAAGGCTGGCACAGGGGGAGATCTCAGAGAATCTAAGAAAAGAAATGACGATATCTAAGGAGTTTCCTCTCTTAAATCTGTACCAGACTTTGCTACAGAGTGATTGGTTAGATTAGTGTCATGACACAGTGACCAGTCTATATTTCTTTGTGGATGATATCCTATATTTAGATAATGAATTTAAGTATATCTCACCTCAGAAGATGCTCTATAAAATCTCATCTATTGCTTTTGTCTGGGTTATTATGGTCATAGGACTGCCTCAGAAGAGATTGGAAAAGCACTAGTAACTATGATTGACATCTTAAGATAGAGACCAAATTATTTGAAATCAAATGTACTTACTGTCTCTGTCATGGAGATTCCTTGGTCATTCAAGAGTCACTGCCATTTATCTGGAGAAGCTTCTGGGACCCTCTACAGAAGAGGCACTCTCCAGCATCCCCAGCTGTCAGGACATACAACAGGGCACTAGGACTAGGTTTTCTTCCCAGTGTGGGACTCCTATAGTGAGCCATCTCTGCTCTATAGCTCCCTTGCACTGACCAAAAGCATATTGGACATGTCCAGTCTGGTTCCTACTACCTACCTTTTCCTCCACCTCAGTTCACAAGATTCTTAATTTTCTCCCTATTCCTTTCCTCAGGCTTTGCTTTTCATAGGCACCACCCACCACACAAATCTCCTGCTGCTCACTATGCTTTGGCACCTGGGAAAGCCTCCCCTGAAGGCTAGAAATGAAATGTTTGCCATGGGCAGGAACATAGTCTGTCTTCAGCACAGGTGGTTGTTCTCTTTGACACAATATCCATACAAACAAAACCAACTCTGCTAGAATACATAGCTTCTAAAAGGCATGGATAATGCTTTCAAAGGAACAGGAGAAGGCAGGATGTCTTGTGGAGATTGTCCTATCAGAATGGCGAATGGTTAAAAGGAAAATAATGGCAAAAAAAACTAAATAAAAAAAAAAACCTGTAATTACACATTCTCCTTCCACATCTAGTAAGAACATTGGTTTCTGTGCTTGGACCTTGCCTAGAAAATATACCTCCTCTTACATTTCCTGTATCCCCCCAAATTGCCAGACATACCCTAGGCTGGTACAGGGGATATATATATCAGAGATGGGTGGCCTCATCCTGTGTGGTATCCCTGACTTCAGCAACATCGACAGCTCTTTTTCTACAGTTTGAGAGGATTAGTCAACCTGGTTGAAACCAGTCAGAAATAGAATAAGAGGGTAGACAATGAGAATGGAATTTTTCCTTGGAAGCCTGGATTTACAGCTCTTTCCAATCTTGACCCCAGAGTCTCTTTTTCAGTCTTCAAAATTGGGTTTAATTACCCAAATTTAAATATTTTCCCAAGGCAGTTAATGCTACCAACAGAATCATGAAATATTAGCAACCTGGAAAGAGTAAATTCAGAAGCTGGATTTTGCTTTGTTTTTTATGGTGCACAGTGAGTGCCAGACTCACTCACCCAGTTGTAGGAAGAAAAGATATAGATGACCAGTAACAGACAGACTGTGAGTATAAGATTAGTTAACAGGACAGATAAATCAAAACATGGTGTGTGTGTGTGTGTGTGTGTGTGTGTGTGTGTGTGTGAGAGAGAGAGAGAGAGAGAGAGAGAGAGAGAGAGAGAGAGAGAGAGAGACAGACAGAGAGAGACAGAGAGAGAGACAGAGACAGAGAGAGACAGAGAGAGACAGAGACAGAGATAGACAGAGAGACAAAGACAGAGAAGAGAGAGAATGATTGCTGTCAGCCCAGACCACATGCCCAGGGGTCAGGATTCCAGAACAATTTAATCATATGACAATTTCTGTTGCAAGTTTCAAAATTCTAATGAAACTTCCAAACATTTATGAGAACATGTGAAAATTTATACAGAATCCTGGGAAAATTATTATTAAATACAGGTCAAAATAAATCCTATTCAGGCAGTGGTGGTACACAACTTTAGTTCTAGCACTTGGGAGGCAGATCTCTGTGAGTTCTATGCCAGTCTGCTCTACAGAGTGAGTTCCAGGATAGCCAAAGCTAAACAGAAAAATCCTGTCTTTTAAAAAAAAATGAAAATTAAATAAATAAATAACTCCTAGTCTATGAAGCAGTTTGGGAAGGAAAAGGGAAGCTGCTGTCAATCATCTACAATCATCTAGAGAGATCAGAAATGAACAGAAGTAGGATCTGAGGCTTATTGACTTGGTCCTCATGGCTTGATCAGCTTGCCTTCTAATAGCACCAAGGACCGTCAGCCCAGGGCAGCACTCTCCACAATGAACTTGACCCTCCTACATCAGCCATCAATCAAAAAAAATGCCATAAAGTGTTCTCACAGGCCAATTTGGGGAAGGCATTTTCTCAATTGAGTTTTCTTCTTCCCAGATGACAATAGCCTGTGTCAAGTTGACCAAAATTCACCCAGCTGGCTTTGTTTGACCAAGTTGTGAAGGGAGGAGAGGAAGTTGAGGTAGGATGGAAGGTTGAGATTTAGGCCTGTATGTAGGTAGAGAGAATGTGGGGTGTTGATAGGTGCTGGTATTAAGTTCATAAACTTGTTCAGCTTAATTTCACTACTCATTTCAATAATAATCAACAAATCCCGGGAATAAATTCTAGAATGTACAAAGAAGTAAGATGGGACCACAGACTCTGGACAGTTTTAGTTCACAGGTTCCAATAATCAGGATTTCTTATACGCCTTTTTGAAAAAATATTATGCGGTGTGCAAAGCATGAGAAAAAAAGTGTTATAATGTAATGACATTAGTCTTTAGGGAGGTAAAATCATGGTTCCCCAAATTTTGACTCCATTAAATGTATTTTGTTCACTTTAGAAATCTTAGGTTGAGCATAATGTAGCTGTGACAGAACAGAAAAGTGCATCAAAAACCCTGGTACCAGATTTCCAGGTAGTTGTCCATCATCATTTTTACACTGGGATCTAACCCAGGTCCCAATCTCACACTGACAGCTGAGTTTTGGACCTCAACCTTTTCTGCAGGTGAGGATCTATTTCCCATTTTAATACAGGATCCTCAATGTGGGATGGTGCACTGAAGAAGGAATCTTCCTTAATGATCAGTGGTGGTTTGAATAAGAATGGCAACCAAAGGCTCAGGTATTTGAACGCTTAGGTACAAAAGAGTAGCACTAATTGAAATGATTAAAAGTGTGGCTTGTTGAAGAATGCATGTCATTGGGGTGGGCTTTGTGGTTTCAAAAGACCATGCCAAGTCCAGAATCAGTCACTCTCTCTCTCCTTCCTCTCTCTCCTCTCCCCTATTCCCCTCCCCTCTCTTCCTATAGATCGAGATATAGAACTCTATGCTACTTCTCCAGCACCATGTCTGAATGTGAGCTGCCATGTTCCTCACCATGAGTATAATGAACTCAACCTGTGAAGCTGTAAGCAAGCTCTCAATTAAATGCTTTCTTTCACAAGAGTTTCCATGGTTGTGATGTTTCTTCACAGCAATAGAAGAGTGACTAAGTCAGGTTCCCAGAATGTATTTTTGAAATTATACTCCCAGTATCTCAATTTTCCGAGCCACCTAAATACTAAGTAAATATCTTCATCACAGAGATAAATCTACTCTGTGAATTTATTCATAGACTGTTAAGAGCAGCAAGTTCATTCTAGGCATTCATACACTGGCTACTAAATGAGGACTCTACAGTATTTTATTTTAGGAAGCAAGGATAAGCACAATTTGTCACAGTGAAGGATTTAAGAAGGATGTGTGGAACATGGTGCAGAATTGGAGCAGAAGAGTAAATAAATATTCCAGAGATACCATGACATTTTGTCATTTATACTGTCTATAAAAGATCAATTTTCATTTAACTTTCTCTTCAAACTGATCTCATTTCAAAATGTCACAATTCCAACTTGAAATTTTCACTGCCAACCAAGATATGTGGAAAAGGTTCAATCATAATCTTATGGTGCACAGTGGTTTTATTATTTGCTTGACAAGTAATAGCAAGAAACAAAATATAGAAGCAAGTGTTATCAATTTGGACTGGTTTCTTGACTGACCTCTTCTAACACCCAGTAGGGAGAAAACACCATGAGGATGGAAGTGCTGCCAGTGGTGCAAAGTGTAACTGAACGTGAGAAACCTGGACTTCATGAGGAGCACCTTCTCTATGGACAGATGATGGGTGATGTAGCTCTGTATGCTGTGAATGTGTTGCTCTGATTGGTTGATAAATAAAATGTTGATTGGCCAGTAGCAGGGCCAGAATTATAGGCAGGATAAGCAGACAAGGAGAATTCTGAAAAGAGGAAGGCTGATTCAGGAGTCACCAGCCAGACACAGAGGAAGCAAAATGTGAAGGCAGAACTGAGAAAAGGTCCCAAGCCACATAGCTAAACATAATAAGAATTATGGGTTAATTTAAGTGTAAGAGCTAGTCAGTAATAAGCTTGAGCTAATGGCCATACAGCAGTTATAAATAATATAATACTCTGTGTGTTTACTTGGGTCCAATGACTGCAGGACTGGCAGATGAGAGAGATTTTTCCTGACTGCAGGCCAGGCAAGACACAGAAAAACTTTCAGCTACAGACAGATTTCACGATATCGAGTGCAATGTGGACTTTAAGGAATGAACATTAATGGTTTGACTCTGTTGGAAACACCACAGAACACAATGTTGACCACCTCTTAAGATGTACATATGGGTACAATAGAGGAGCACATGTTGTGGAGTCAGCCAAATGCTTTTTGTTTGGTGCTGAGGCCTGTTCCACAATGATAATTCAGGCCTGGAGCTCTAAACACACTGAAAATTCCATGGATGAGAGAATCTTACATCCCAAGGGGAAATGTAGTGTCTTTATGTAGACTGACAGAGCACCAAACTGTGATCTATATATTTATGTTCAAAGAAGTTGACAAAAAGTCATTCCCATAGCTGCTCACAATAATAGATTTAATGACAGTTGATGATGGATCACAGAAAGGGCATTTGAACCCCTATTTAGCTCACAGGGGATGTGGTGGCAGGAATATGAGTGTTACACAGGCTCAGATGTTTGATCACTTGGTCCCCAGTATCTGGGGCTGTTTGGGGAAGAGGCAAGCTCAATGCCAGGACTTCCTGGGAAATGCAAATGACACGTATGTCACATGTAAATCTTTTTTTTTTAATGTTCACATATTCTTCATCCTTTATTGGGTGGAAACCCTATATTTTAAAAATCACATTAATAGTAAAATACATGTTCATTGAACAGAAACAAAGACCGAAAACAGAGTGGAAATCCCGTCCTCCCATCCCCTGCTCAGCTGGACAGTCTTCTCACGAGAAGCAGCAGTTGCTGCCACTTGGCATGTGCCTGCCGCTCCTCCTCCGGGTGTGCTCTGTGGGCACACCCGGACACTGATACATGCAGAAAATTCATCATGTACCTGTTCCACACAAAAATGTACAATGTAAAGCACAATAATTACCAAGGCTGAGCTGAGATTTGTGAACTAAAGTTCATGAGAAAAATGCAGAGCCTACACTAAATATTCTACAAATGATAATTGGTTATCAGGAGTTTGAAATGTTTGCTTTTGGTCCAAAACAGCCAAATTTTCTTGGGATAACATTGGCCCATTTAGGAGCCATAGTCATATTTTTTGATTATCAGGTGAATTTTTGAAATGCATGAATTTCATGAACTCTTCCTTTATCTTTCAAAGAATAATTCATATATATGAATGTCTCATATGGTCATCTAGAACAAATAACAACTGAAAACTAAATTAAAATAAAATTTAAAATATTTCTGAAATATTTTTAATTTATTTTATTTTATTTTACAATATAATTCAACTTTACATATCAGCCATAGATTCCCCCTTTCTCCCTCCTCCCGCCCCGCCCCCCTCCCCCCCAGCCCACCCCCCATTCCCATCTCCTCCAGGGCAAAGACTCCCCCGAGGGTTGAGATCAACCTGGTGGACTCAGTCCAGGCAGGTCTAGTCCCCTCCTCCCAGGCTGAGCCAAGGGTCTCTACTAAGCCCCAGGTTTCAAACAGCCAATTCATGCACTGAGCACAGGACCCGGTCCAACTGCCTGGATGCCTCCTAAACAGATCAAGCCAATCAACTGTCTCACCCATTCAGAGGGCCTGATCCAGTTGGGGGCCCCTCAGCCATTGGTTCACAGTTCATGTGTTTCCATTCGTTTGGCCACTTGTCCCTGTATTCCATCCATTCCTGGTCCCAACAACTCTTGCTCACATAAACCCTCCTCCTTCTTGCCAATTGGACTCCCGGAGCTCCACCCGGGGCCTGACCGTGGATATCTGCATCTAGTTCCCTCAGTCACTGGATGGGGTTTCTAGCACGACAATTAGGGTGTTTGGTCATCCTATCACCAGGGTAGGTCAGATCGGGCTATTTCTCGACTATTGCCAGCAGTCTATTGTGGGGGCATCTTTGTGGTTAAAATATTTCTGAAATTTTATATCTATTTTCTTTCAATAAAATCTTACAGAAATAAATGGGACTCACAGTAACAATTGAGAGAATAAATAAAGGACTTTTGGGAAGATAAACAGTTAAGTGAAAAGGATAAAACTCCCTAAACTCAAAAAGATTAATAGTAATATTTCCTCATTTATAATATACCTGGTAATTTTCATCAACAAATGATTCTGTATTTTATTTTACCAAGAAAAATTGTAGAATATGGAATTCAAATTGGTCAGTATTATTCTTATTGCAATGCTGTGGGATGTTCTGTATGGCAAATGTGTTGCTAATAAAACGCTGATTGGCCAGTGGCTAGGCAGGAAGTATAGGCGGGACTAACAGAGAGGAGAAAAGAGCAGGAAGGTGGAAGGAGAGGCTGCCAGACGCTGCCAGCCACCGCCAGGACAAGCAGCCTGTAAAGATGCCGGTAAGCCACGAGCCATGTGGCAAGGAACAGAGTTATAGAAATGGATTAATTTAAGATATAAGAACAGTTAGCAAGAAGCCTGCCACGGCCATACAGTTTGTAAGCAGTATAAGTCTCTGTGTTTACTTGGTTGGGTCTGAGCGGCTGTGGGACTGGCAGGTGAAAGAGATTTATCCTGACTGTGGGCCAGGCAGGAAAACTCTAGCTACATTGCAATATGTTTTTACAGTAATATCATTTTTTCATATTACCTATATTTCCAACTATTTTTAGTTATCTTTGTCTGGGGAGCAATAATTTTGAGTTTTGGTGCCTTTATATTACATGTTCACGTATGCTGAATTATTCCATCAACATATAGACCAGGTTAAAATATTAGGTGTTTACATGTCTTTAATAATGAGTGAATGTCTTCCATGATCTGTTTGAGAGGCTGGGAACATCTGTTTCCCACATTATGACTAAAATGCATACCATGCACTTTGACCTCAATGGTTTTCATGTTTGACTCAAGATATTTAATCATGTTGGGAGACATGTTAATGGATATGACAGCATTATTGAGGAAAAGTTTGATAAAATCATAGGAGAAATAAATTCTTACATATACTACAAGAAAAGATTAACTAATTCCTAGTTGTGAATAATTTATTGCCAACAGTAGAGAGATACTAAAAAAATTCCGATTTCCATGCTCATTTAATTTAAAGTGATTTATCAGAACCCAAAAGGTTTATCGATTTTGACTATTTGTAAGCAATGTCACTTATTCTGCTCACAGAATCACTTACATATTAATGCCATTTATTTTGACATTCATAGGAGTATACAATTATCTTATTTGAGCTGATAAAAGCAGTAGAGGAATTCATTCATACACATTTGAAAATTCATGACCTCTCACATCAACTATCAACCAAGGAGATGCCCACAGGCTTTGCAACAAGACAATCTCATGGAGAATTCTCCCACATTGAGGTTCCCTCTTCCCAGATGACTTGAGCTTATATCAAGTAGACAAAACCTAAACAAGGACTTGCACCAATGGATACGTTTTGTCAGCGTTGTCAACTTTTTAGCTCACAAGGTTCACAGCTTGAAAAATCACATAGGAAAACTTAGGGCTGTAAGTGCTTCCTATAAAACAAACAGACATCCATAATTTAAGGTTTGAAATGGAGTTACTGTGTTTAGGAAAACCATGACCCCATGGACACTTCAGGCTAGCAAATTTAAAGCTGAGTAACAGGAATGGGAGCCTTTGCTCTCTCAGTGGAGTAGGTCTTCCCATAATAATTAAGACACACACAAATGCCAATCTAATATATACAATCCTTCAGACAAATCTAGCTTCTGTCAAGTTGGCAGTTAAAGCTATCTTTCATCTATCTATCTATCTATCTATCTATCTATCTATCTATCTATCTATCTATAATCTATCTATCTATCTACCTATCATCTATCGATCTATGTGTATATCTATATATTGATGTATGTATCTACCTATATGTCATCTATCAATCTTCTTTGGAGCATCTATCTTATGTCTATCTACATATTTATCTATCTACCTACTTATCATCTATATATTATCTATAATTCTATCTATCTACACACACACACACACACACACACACACACACACACACACAGATTAATTGCATAAGTGCAACTAATGAGCCTATTCAGTGTTGCTCATACATCTGTTTTTAAGGCTGACTAACTTTTATAGGATAAAGAGTTATGTGGCTCATTGTTAGGGAAAAGTAATTCTCTCTCTCTCTCTCTCTCTCTCTCTCTCTCTCTCTCTCTCTCTCT
>CABHPR010139019.1:29722-47195 GCA_902168415.1 Peromyscus melanophrys | reverse complement strand
CTCTCTCTCTCTCTCTCTCTCTCTCTCTCTCTCTCTCTCTCTCTCTCATCAATCACTAATTGGCTATCTGTCTTCCTCACGTAAGACAAAGTGTCATGAAATTTCCCATGTAAACTAGGCCTGACATTATGAAGTCTTGTATAGGCAAACATATTGTTAAGATTTCTTCATTGGTGCAACTTTCCTGACATATGAAAAGATGCAACCTCAGAGCAGGTGTCCTGATCATCTTTCTCCTATGATCATTCTGCTCTTTATTCTGTGGAATTTCTAAGCCTTAGATGTAGGGATTGTGTTGCAGACATATAGTTTGTGATGGGAATCCCATGGTCAGCTGTGTTTATAGATTTAGTCTCACACACAAATATATATTTATGTGTGTATTTATTTGAAAATAACAATTAAAAAAGAGGAAATGAATTTAAGATGGGGTAGAGAGACAGAAGAGGACCTGAAGTGGGTTGGGGGTGGAATTTATGTAATAGACTATTCACATATAAAAATCCAATTAATTAGACTGAAAAATGACATTTGTTGGTTTCCCCAAAATATAAGTGTTACTATTGCACCTTTAGGGCTTTTTTGCATTGTGATCATTGTGGTGGCTCACTGGCTTTACAGCTGGGTAGGACTATTGGTTGTTTTTCTTACTTGAACATTTAAATAGCACCTTAGGATACTATGTGAAGCAGACCTTAGGGAAGAAGGTTCTGGGTAAGTTCCAGCTCAGTCCCTTCAGGTCCTATGTACAATGTGTTCTCTGAAAGAGTTTCAGATTTAAGTTCATACTCTAGGAATAAGGATGTAGCTCTTGGCTACTGCTCCAGATCCAGGCCTGCTGCCATGCTCTCTACCTTGATGATAACAGACTAAATCTCAAAAACTGGAAGCAAATCTCCAATTTAACAGTTTCTCTTATAATACATGCTTATAATACATGGTGTGGTATTGTATTCCCTCAAATACTGTGCATGCTAATAAACTTATCTGGGGTCAGAGACAGAGCAGCCACAATATTAAACATGAGGATAGGCAGTGGTAGCACACGCCTTTAATCCTAGCATTCCAGAGACAGAGATCCCTCTGGGTCTCTGTGAGTTCAAGGCCACATTGGAAATGGCCAGGCATGGTGACAACGCCTTTAATCCCAGAAAGCGAACCTTTAATCCCAGGGAGTGGTGGTAGAAAGCAGAAAGGTATATAAAGCGTGAGGACCAGAAACTAGAAGCATTTGGCTGGTTAAGCGTTCAGGCTTTCGAGCAGTTCAGCTGAGAGTCATTCGGATATGAGGACATAGAGGCTTCCAGTCTGAGGAAGCAAGACCAGCTGAGGATCTGGCGAGGTGAGATAGCTGTGGCTGGTTCTGTCTCTTTGATCTTCCAGTGTTCACCCGAATACCTGACTCAGGTTTGATTTTATTGATAAGAACTTTTAAGATTCATGCTACAAGTGGGTTCATATATTGTTTTTAAATTTTCAAAAAGGTATATAGTGTATCTTTGTCATATCCACCCTGACCATCTCCCTCTAGCTTCCCAAGTAACTTTCATCTTTGTCTCAACTTCATATTTTTGTTTTGTTTTGTTTTGTTTTTTTCTCACCCACTAAATCCAATTAGTACTTCCCACTTGTGTTCATGTGTGGGCTCATCCACCTGGCTATAGGCAACCTATCCCAGTGGCTGTTGCCCTCAGCGCAAAGTTAACCTCCGTACCTCCTGCAGTAATCTTGAACTGCAGCCATGTCATAAATATTAGTCTCCTCGGTAAACATTCACCATGGCAACCTGAATACACAGAGCCAACCAGGACACAGGAATGTAAACAATGTAGCCTCCTGGCTATTGTTCTAATCAGGGCTTCTGTGCAAAGGACATGGCAAGTTCCAGCAAAGAGAAGATTCTGCTTTCAGCTGTTGTTCTCAGCCTGGTTTCTACTGATGTGGATTTGTCTCTCATATTAGAGCAGCAGAGGTAGAGTCCTGGGCTGATGTGATAGGAGATAAATACTGCACCCGTGGTGTGGTGGGAAATTCTGCACCTCTGTTTATGTTGCTTACTCTGAATTAAATGCAGAACCACAATTTTAAGCAGGAATATCCACCTTTACCCATGTTTAATCAATAATAAACCCATTTCACTTCTGAATTTTTTGTTGTTGTTGTTTGAATTTTGTTTTTGTTTTCTTTTTTTGTTTCTTTTACGTTCAGATTAGATTCAATCTATAAAAAGAGTTAAAAGATAAGAGTGAGACTGAAATTTTCAAAGTACTAAAGGACATTGACTCATCTGTTCCCAAAATGTCAATCTGGATTACTATTTCCTTTTGTAGGGTTAGGGGAATAGAGCCATGTATTGCTCATGAATGGGGGAATTGTGTTCTCTACTGGCCAAACAAATGCAATGATTAGAGCTGGTGTTGCTTAAGGAAATGAAAGGCAACTGCCCTTCCTTTTTGTCAGGGATTTCTTTCTTTCATACAAGAATTCTCAATATAAGCAAAGAAAAGGAAAACAGTGCAGCAAGAGGACTCCAAACACAGCCACACACTTGCAGGGTGAATATCAAATCAGGAGTTTTATATATGATAGGAAAGAATCTTGGAGCTGGACTCACAAATTTAAGCACACCTACCCTCTACAGCTGTCTGGATATTTAGAAGCCTTCATAATCATTAGATTGCTACTTCAAATCTTTTTTCACTGGTGACACACATTTTTGATTTCCGGAACTTTCTAGACTTTCCATTTCAGCTTAATGTACATTGACAAATTCCTCTAACAAACAAACAACAAAACCCTTTTCTGCTTTTGTTTTTTTAGAATAATTTTAGTTCTAAGGAGAAAACACTTATGGTTCATGTCTTAGTCAAAGTTCTATTGCTGTGAAGAGATACCATGACCATGCCAACTCTCATAAAGGAAAGCATTTCATTGGGACTTGCTTACAGTTTCAGAGGTTTTTTTTTTTTTTCCATTATCAGCATGGTGGGAAGCATGGCTACTTGCAGGCATAGTGTTGGAGAATAAGTGAAAAGTTCTACATTTTGACTCGCAGGTATCAGGTAGAGACACTGGGTCTAGCTTGAGCATTTGACCCCAAATCACACCCCGAGTGATACACTTCCTCCAATAAGGTGACATGCACATGGGGTCAATGCTCCCATTTAGGGCAAGAATCTGTGAGGTGCAATAAAAAAAGTTAAATATATAGTTGAATTTCCTTCATATTTTATGTAAAGACACAAGGGAAGCGCTAATCCCTCTCAAGTAACATCTTTCCCTAATGATCAAGGATTCAAATATATGAGCCTATGGGGTCTATTACTATTAAAACCACCCTAGTACAATTATATGGGACTATACAGGTATATAACATACGTAATATCTATTAATATAATTAAATATCAAACTATATTTAAATATATTGTATATTTATATAAATAATTAAGCAATTAACAATTATATGTATTAGTCATACAAATATAAATATATAATATAAAATATAAATATACTTTATATAAGTATATACAAAACATATTCAAATATAGTTAGATCGACCCCCACACATACCTCTTTCCAACCCCTCATGCACTCTTTACTCTTTTTCACATTCACAGAGTTCTTTAATTATACATAAACAAAATATCTACATAAATGTATAAAAGTTGCATGTTGAGACTGTCTTGTGTTGTTTGGGTATATATGATTTCAGAATTGATCACCTGGTACTGGATAATCAATGAGAGATCTAATTTCTGAAACAGATAATTCTTCTGCTCTCAGGGCACTTTATTTGCCTATTATTTCTATAGTAAAATATGATTTGAAATCAACACCACTCAGGAAAAAATCCAGGACTGTCAGTGTGAATTATTATTCTCAGCACTAAATGGCATAGGAGTAGGGACACTTTCTATTCATGACAACAGGTGGGATGTACCCTGTGTAATGTACACACACCCTACCCACCACCCACCTTCAAGTTACCATGGCTAATGATGTTATCATTTTCCCTCTCTTATTTCAGCCTCAACAAAAATACTGTGTCTTATAACAACTCACATCCAGAGAACACTCTGGTGTATGAAGTTTTTATGTCTTTAATAAAACATTGATTTGTAATCTATTGAGAAATAAACAGAAAGAGTGTGGATTTGGGTGGATGACGATGTAGGGGGGCTCTGGGAGTAGTTGGGGGAGGGGAAACGGTATCCATAATATATTGTATGAAAAAGCATACTTTCAATGCAACTTTTAAGTAACTGATGAAATTCTCAGAATTTCCTCATGGTATTAGGTTTGTCTCCTCCATAAACAGCATCCTGTGTCTACTGACGACATCCTGACTCTGTATGTGTGTTCATTAAACCACGTGTGTTGTTTGTAGAGATATATATGTATCCAAGCATTTAAGTGTGTGAAAGATTTTTTGTTTTATCACCCTACACCCTATTCCTGAGACAGGGTCCCCCTGCACCTGACTGACAGGTGGACTTTGAGCTGTTGCTATGGTTACAAACACAGTCTCCATTCTTCTCTATCTAGTGCTGGGAGGGATGATACACATTTGATGTTTCAAGACATTTTGTGAGTAGTGGCAACTGATTTTTACTTCTTTCACTTTCAATATTAAAATGTAATTATATCAGTTTTCTCCCTCCATATTCTCCATATGTCCCCTCTGCTCTTTTTCAATTAATTGGTTCAGCATATGCTTATTCATTAGCACATTGTGAAACAATTCTACCATTAAGTTTAATTAAACAATATTTTCAATTATTGCTGCTGCATGCATATATATGTATATATTCATGTATATACTTAATTGCTTTTAGTGAAAAATTCTACTATGATTTGTAATAAAGCCAGTTCAGACATCTACATTTGAGAATCCATTATCCAGGGGACACTGTATACTGTGTTTTCCTTTAAGATATTTTTGAAAATTTTCTGAAAAAAAAAAACACACAGAAAAAAATACAGTACCCGATATCCCTAGGAGCTTTATAAACTTCTAGCTGCTAGGTTTCAAAATTCCCATTCATGATGGGGTGATGAGTGACTATTTCAACTACTGGTAGAATCCACTCTATGATGCACATTAGCTACTTTATTGAAAACACTTTTGCAATATGGGAAATCAATGCATTTAATCACACATGAAGCAAGTAATGATTTCTGATAACAGGAGAATGTATAGGAGTTCCAGAGTAACATCTATGAATACTTTGTGTTTACTTGATTGAATCAACCTCAACATTTTATTCCAATGATCAAGAACAGCACATAATACCGTATTTCTGCTCGTGGGATCAAGGCTCCCATTTAGGGCAAGCATCTGTGAGGTACAACAAAAAAAGGAGAAGTTAAAAATATAATTGGATTTCCTTCATATTTTCTGTAAGGATTTTACTTTGCTGAGGTGAAAACAAGAATCTTTGTGATTTGCTCTAATTTCAGGGCAGTCTACAGAATCTGACTTACCTGCTTCATAGACATTTTTAATATTTTCAATAGGGATTTCATAATATCGTGTCAGGTTCACATAGTCTTTCCACTTTTCTTCAGTGAGATTTGTTCCTGTTGCTATAATTCACGGAGAAAAAGTCAGAAAGGATGCTCCTTATAATCACACCTAAGTGTCTAAATTCATCAAATTGTCTTTGGTTGGGAAACCCTGCTATCTAGTCCCACTCTCCCTAATGATGATGCCTCTCAGACAAATTATTCTGAAGTCCAGTCAAACATTCTTCCTGTTGATAAATAAGTAAATTTCCATCTCACTATATCTAAGATGCTGATTTAAAAATCATGACTATTAAAATTGTTGTTAAAATTATTACTCTGTACCATTTCAACTCGAGTTTCACACAATTGGGATTATGTTTGAAAACACCTGAGTGAACAACTTCCTACAGCAGTGCATCATGCAACGAAATTCAGGGGCACAGCTGTGTTGCAATTAACAAACAGAAAACGAAAAGTTCTGTCCCTTAACAGATTTACATACCCAGTGCTCCAGTCATCCAGCGAAGGTTCCCAAAACTATTAATAAAGTGGACTTTGAATAGGATGGTTGTTTTTGAGACAAAATGTATTGAAATACCAAAATCACTTAGGCCTGGGAAGAAATAATTTTTTTTCATGAAAACATGATGTAGATTATCCTTTTTACTTATTTACTGTTTATTTTGAGATTTTAATAGAATTACAACATTTTGCCACTTCCTTGTTTTCCTTGTAATTGTAGTGTATGCCCCTCTAAAATCTGCTTTAAATACATGCCTTTTTTTCAATGATTATCATCACATGCTTGTATTTGTTATATTATTATATGTTGTATATAAATTATATATTATGTATTATATTATGTAAATAATAACAACTTAGAAGATGAATGTAATACATATTAATTCATGAATATAACTCTTTGAGTACATATAATGTTACTTGTATAGCTAATATTTATTTTAGTTGTATTATATATAAAACAACATTGTCAAACAATTCTTTCATAATAATCCCAGTTTATTATGATGACACTACAAAATATATTACCATGTTTGCATTAAATTATTGAGTCTGGGAAATATTCCCATAAGTTCTAATATAAAATACAGAAGTCACATACAGGCCTGTATTTGACCAACTTTAGAAAAACCTATATTTAGTTATTTTTTGTTTGTTTATTAGTTAATTTGTTTTTGTACCACATAGCATGATTCATATATGTATTTTTTTCTTCATGGTGATGGAAGGCAAATAATGGAAATTTTACTCACTTCTGGTTATGCCCCCCTCCGACTCAGGGTAATAGTAGATATGGGGGAAATGACGATTGACATTACGCAACACCCAGGTCCCGATGATGGACCCAGGTTTACTCCTTTTGATGCAGTTTGAAAGGTCAAAAATTGCTATAATATGAGACACAATGGACCAGTTATGTGTTAAAGATACTCCTGATAATGAGAGTCCTTACAGAAAAATTTAAATAACACTACCAAGTTTTAAACAGAGATACTCACAAAACCTAAAGCAAAACTGATATGGAGATTTGTCTGCCCAAACAGTGTGTAGCTGGCACTTCCTGTTTTTCCTAAACACAATATAATGAATAATAATCACTCATTATTAGCATTTATTATCCCAGTTGTGTTTCTTTCTCAAGAATAATCTTGCTGAAAGTGAGACATGTTAGATGTCATGCTCCTCGCAATATATCTCATGGTTTGTAAATATTTTCATTATTAATATTTTTGATTGGTGATTCATTTCAGGAGGAGGAGGAATTTCAGTGCACAA
The DNA here is from genome assembly GCA_902168415.1 of Peromyscus melanophrys. Classification (NCBI taxonomy): domain Eukaryota; kingdom Metazoa; phylum Chordata; class Mammalia; order Rodentia; family Cricetidae; genus Peromyscus; species Peromyscus melanophrys. The sequence continues at coordinate 39,890 of CABHPR010139019.1, read as the reverse complement.
TAGGATGTGTAGAAGAAAATGGAATTCAGATTCATAATCTATACAATTTCCCATGTCACAAAAGCTATGCCAGTGACCTCATTGATGCAATGGTAGGTATCCAATTATCAGGATGGTTTTCAAGATGGGGAGCCATTTTCATGGTGAGGCTATAAACACTGCTTTTTTGATATTTATTATCTTAGATTTTCCTTTACTTATATTCACATTCATCAGTATTTCACTTTCAGCAAACATCAATTTTGTTCACAAATATATTTTTTACTCCCTGAGTTTGTATTTTCACTATTTTAATAGAAAAATTAAAACATCAAGAGCTGAGTGCTAAAGTTTAATATTTTGTACACAGTGACTCTCAACTCCAGCTTTCCTTGAATTATTATTAGATCCATATTATCTTCCCATTTTAGAAAATATATTGGCAATGCTTTGAGTCCCCTTTCAACAAACTGTTTCTTCTACATGAGTTAAATTTTCTTACCTGACATAGAACGTCATGCTCATGAGTGTGTAATTCTTAAAAAACTTCACTTCACGCATCAACATCCTGAATTCACTATTTTCTTCTGTCACACTCACAGTTTGGGATGCTAGGTAGATGGTAGTAAAATTCCCTGAAAACTAAAAATTAATATTAATTTGTTTCGCAAGTTGGAGTACCTGGGTTAAAGTCCCAGCATCACATGTTGGCACACAACCTCCTGTAATTTCATTTCTAAGGATATCATATGGCCTTTGTGGGTGCTTCATATACATAATGAAACATGTAAAGCAAACACATATACATAAAATGGCAAAATAAATTTAGTAAAAATTTTAAATAGAACAATAGGTAGAAAAACTAAATTATAGATTTTCAAATAAAGGAATAGACATTATTTTTATATAGTGTTATAAAAATTTATCACATATGGAATGTGATAACAGCATTATTGGTTATTTTTGTTCCTTCATGAATAATGTCTGAAATATTATTTGAAAACATAGATATATTTATCTACTAATATAATAATTTTATATAATACTAAATATGATTGAGGAAAAATATAGAGTAAAAATTTATTGTAAAATATAGATTGTAAGTTCATATTACAAAGCATATTTAAAGCACATAAATTATCTAAAGGAAAACATAATAAAATTCATGTGTAAATGCATCCAATGCATATTTGGATGATAAAACATCTTTGTGTCCAAAGGTATTACAATTGACTTTCCAATGAGAAATCGCTGTTATCCAAAGAAGAAGGATTTAAAACTGTGCCTGTTGGATGGTTTTACCTCTGATTTCTACATCTTTGCTGCAGCATTTGTGAACCACAGTGTGGACACACACACACACACACACACACACACACACACACACACACACACAAACTTCAAATAATAATCAATTCCTTTTATTGGATACATAACTGGATTATAATTCATATCAATATTATCCCACACATTGACCATAGTAGAACAGTTCTAAAACAAAGAGAGATCCATGCCTCAAATACATGACACACGAGTTTGTCATTCAGGTATTATACTGATTTAATTTTTCTATTATGTTCATCAAAATTCATCCCTAAGTTCCTTTAAGACAGTGAAATTTTTCATGCAATTATATATTAAGTTTCAACTGTGAACATATGGTTAATTATGCTAAAGTGCATATAAAATTAAGAATAAAACACGGCATTTTTTAAAAAGTGATTTTTTTTACTGCCTTTACCAAATAAAAGTGCAATTAGGCAATATAGGAAACTTAAATGTGGTCACTGTAAGCTTGAAAATAAAAAAAAAATTAAGACATGAGACTATATTACAGTACAAAAAGGGGGAGCACCAATATTTTCATCAAATCACATTGATTGTCAGGTCAAAAAGTGGCGAATTCACCACAGGCACTTCTGCCCCTGCATACGCCCCCCGAAAGCCCATCCTTGTACCGGTAAGGGTTCTTCAGTGGCAGACACCAAACAAGCTAGAGCAGCAAGCAGAAGAACCTTCATCTTGTAAAAGTTTCTCTTTCTTCTGGAGCAGAAGACCAGAGTTTTTCAGCTGCCAGTGAAATGATGAACTGAAGACACATACACAGCATTTAGGTTTGCACAGTGTGGGATGAGCCCGCTTTCACTGAGCCTTTTAATGAGTTGTTTGTTTTTAATTTTCAAAGCAGTATGGTTGTCAGTATTTGAATATGTCTGCCATTGTTTTATTTAAACCCACAGGATGAGAATTCAGTGGAAAGTAATGTTCCTGAGTATGTCAAGGAGAGCAATTCAGTAATGTTACACTCCACTGAATTCTAATCCCATGGTGACAAACTAGTTTGATGACATTATATGCAGGAAAGAGCACTGTCGGCAGGAAATGTATCAAGAACATTGACTGGTTTATATATGACTAAGATCTATGTGCTGCATATTAATTCCAATATTAATATGAAAAATTATATGAATGTGTTTCACTAAAATTATTTTTCAAGTCCAATAAACTACTTTCTGTTTTTTTTTAAAGTTTAAATTGAATATCAGTAGCACAGATTCAGGCTAAAAATGAGTCCCAGAGATGAGTATGTATTCAATTCATTGTGAGGACTAAAACACTCAGATATGGAGACAATATACTTACTTCTTGTCAGAGGATAATTTCTCCTACTTTGTATATAAGTAATCCTCAGGCCTGTGACTTTCATTCATTCAAAATGTCTATGTGCATCCAATCTTGTTTTTCTCTAATCAACTTCCAAATAAATATTTTAAAAATATATCAGACCAACAGCAATTCTTTGATTATCTTGTTATTAGTAAAATAAGCAATAGCTGAGTACTGGTTAAATGATGAAAATGTCTATGTTGAATTTCAAGTGTAACTCTGTGTAGTTTAAACACAAAAATTCAAATATAACTGAAAATCAGATGCATGTTTGTCTGAGATGCATTCTCATGTTGTGCTTGAACCTATGAGTTTGCATGGGATGATTTAATGTGTCTGTGCTCTTTGTTCCCACTGGGCAACTTGCAATTTAAAGCTTTCAAAATTATCAGTTGAGGACACAAATAAAAGAATGAAATTTTCATGTTTAGTCACTTGTTGTGGTACAATACATTTTTCCTTTTTAAAGTTGATTAGTTTCTATTAGTCCTTAGTGTGCAAACCATGATGCTCTTATTTCACACCAGTTAATATTTACACTATTGATTCCCTACATCAGGGTTATCATGATTATTTAAAGAAACTATAAATCTTTCCTGATGTACTTGAAAATGTGTGCTTTAAGTAACAACCTGCCATAAATTATTTTGTGAAGAAGACCTTGGGATTTTCTAGTATTTTACTTCAAAGTGATTTCTTTTAAATATACAATTTGGGGGCTTGGTGGGAAGTGTTTGATTGTTGGTTTGTTTGTTTTGTTTTTATAAATTGAAGTAGATACTCACGAATAGATCAAGCAATTGACCCAGGAAGTTAAGCAGATATTTTGGAAAGTATCGGGAGGAGGGATAAGGAAAAGAAAGTGAAGATAAGGGAAGGATAGTATTAAATATGATCAGTTTAATTACAGAGATATAATCATTTTAAAAGCAACTGTTTTCTATGAATCTCCATAGAACAACTTGGAATCCTTGTGGCCTCTACTTTGTCTTCTTGAGCTGTGTGCTGTAGAACATGCACTCAGCTTTTCCAGAACTCATCTTCAAACAATGGCAATTGCATCCATGTCTTTTCAGAAAAAAAAAAATGGCATCAGCCTATAGTCATTTAAAAAATGACAGCTCAGTTGCAAAGACCACCTTGTTGAAGAATCTCAGGTGGTTTGTTGTATAGTTTACATAGATAAAACATGCTAATCCAGGGCTAGGAAAATTGTGTTGATGTTACCCGTTCCCCTGGACACGAGACCAGCCATTGCCCACTTGCTGTCATTTGAACTGAACAGTCAGGATTCATAGGAGCTTACAAAACATATAAAGCATAATAAACTCATGCTTATATAACAAAATTCAATAAACCTATACTAAATTGAGGATAACTGAAAGAGAACAGTAACAAAATATTGCTTTGAACACCCAATGGAGAGAGGTACACAACCAAAGATGGTTGGACATAAGCCACTCTGGTCACAACCCTTACTGAGATGTAACCCTAAGGATATGTATCTACCTTCACCAATGGGGCCCATAGGTCTGCTGTCAGTAATGTTTGAAATGTGAAGGACTTTGGCTCATAATTAGTTGGCATTTCTGTTGAGAACAGAGAGAACTCCTAAGTATAATAGTGCTGGGATGGTACTTTAAATTCATGTTCTGCAGTTGTTTCTCTGACTCATCAATCCTGTGGAGCATTTGCTCCTGAAGCAAGTTAAAAAAAATTTATTTTGACTGACAACGGATTACATAAACTCAGCATAAGCCCTCATATAACAGAGCAATGTTATCTTGCAAACATTGATATCACCATTCAGCCCATTCTATGTCTATTCATGAGTCAATCCTTCTCTCTCCCATCACACTGCAATCAATTCAAGTATTTTGGGGGTGCTTGGAATCAATTCCAGGACCCTGTGTTCCACCACTGAGTTACATCCCTAATTGTGGTGGTTTGAATAAGAATGGCCTCATAGGCTCATTGGTCTGATTTGGTGATTAAGGGGTGGCACTACTTGAGAGGGATTAGAAGATGTGGTCTTATTGGAGGAAGTGTGTCACTGGAGGTGGGTGCACTTGGGGTTTCAAATGCTCAATCCAGGCCCAGTGGATCTCCTTCCTGCTGCCTGCAGATACATTTGTAGAACACTCAGCTGCCTCTACATCATGATGCCTGCATGCCAGTATGTTCTCTGTCAAGATGAAAATGGACTGAATCTCTGAAATTGTAAGCATGCCCGAATTAAATGCTTTCCTTTATCCAAGTTGCCATGGTCATCATATCTCTTCACGAGAATAGAACATTGACTAATATACAAACCATTTCACAATAATTTCTTCAAGACATTTGAGTATCTGCTAAACTAGAGCATCTGGATTTGCCCTAATGGGCATTGCTACATAGTACGGGATATAGCTATTAAAACAAACACACATACCTATATAAAAAATACAAGAAATATCTAATTATGCTGTAAGGAAGGCTTCGTGTTATCAAAATAATTTTAGAGTAGGTATTCCATGAATTATGAGAAACCAGTATGGAAGATGGCATTGGGAAGCAGAATAGGGATCTACTGTTTAAAGAAACTGAATAAACAAGCAGAAGTAAATGGAACAGAGAGGAGCAGGAGGAGGGGAGCTGGAGAGATGGGCACAAGATGTCCTTAGAGACCACAAATCATGATAAAACCTTTGCTTTTAATCCTAAAGATATAGCTATCATTAAAGAAGCAGATGATAAGATTCAAATCTTTAAAAGATCACTCACTCTCACTTCAAGGGTCTAAACAGGTTAGAGATAAAGATGTAGCTGAAGCAGAAGCAGACCTGGGAGAGATTAGTGATAGTGACAGCTGGAGGAGGACAGTGATTGATGGAGAGGCAGGTGAATTTGACAGTAGTGTTATTGCACTCTGTTATGGATTATCATTATGAAAATAAAAGCTCTAATGATCAAGAGAGACTCCAGGTTCTTATTGCAATATTTGGTTGGATATTTGCTAAGATAAGAATATCTAGAGGGTCATATATTCTGGGGGGAAAACCCCAGATCTGTTTGGGACAGAGTACTTGAAATGCCCAAGACACTTGGAGACACATATGGAGTCAGGAAGACAGTGGAGGAAGAAACCTGACTCTTCTTTCTCACTGTTTTGGTGAGCCACAATTATTCCTGAGTTGAAGTATGTGGTCAGCAAAACAAACTTGACACTTCATGTCCTCAAATCCCCCACATTTTCCTGCACTTGACTTAGCATCTTCAAGGTGAGCTGCTGCCAACTCCTGACCAGATAATGAGCTGTGTCAATTGCAGGTACACCTACTTCCTGCTTTTCTACATTCAGAGATGTTACCACCATGCAGAAAGATAGACGTCATGGAAAAGTAATAATATGGTCCAGACTTTTGGAATAGTGAAGAATCTGAAATGGGAAATCTGTAAAAGATTAGACTAAATTGAGGTCCCATTGTGAGCTCTCTGTGCCCTAGGTCTCCATTTATTGACCAAAAGCAACTTGAACATGTCCAGTCTGGACCCACTACCCACGTTTCTGTCCACCTCAGTTCACAAGATTCTGAACTTTCTTCTTGTTTCTTTTCTCAGGCTTTATTTTCATAGGTACCACCCACCACACACATCTCCTACTGTTCACTCTGCCTTGGCACCTGGGAAAGCCTTACTTGAAGGGTGGAAATGAAATGTTTGCCATGAGCAGAAATGTGGCCTGTCTTCAGCACTTGCAATTTTTTTTGTCACAATATCTACACAAACAAAAGCTAAATGTGCTAGGATACTTAGCTTCTACAAGGCATGGTTAATACTTTCAAAGGAACAGGAGAAGGCAGGGTGTCTTTTAGAGATTGTCCCATCAGAATGGTAGGGGGTTAAAAGGAATAATGGCAGAAACTGAAGAAAATATTTTTTAATAATACCCTCCCCTTCTCTACCTAATATGAACATTGGTTTTGTGTTTGAACCTTGCCTAGAGAATACACATTACCTGCATCTTCACAATTGCCAGACATATCCTCCACTGGTATACAGCATATATGTCCTTTGCCAATATTGTCACTGTCTCCTGGGCATAATTAGAGAAGGATGGCCTCAGCCTGAGTGTGTTGCTGACTTCAGCAAGATTGACTGCTCTATTTTTCTACAGTTTTAGACGGTTAGGCAGTTATGATTGAAATCAGTTACAAATAGAAAATTCAAGTAGACAATGAGAACAGAGTATTTTCTTGGAAGCATGGATTTATTGCCCATTTCAATCTTGACCCTAGAGTCTGTGGTGATATTGTGTTCCCCAAACTATTGTGAACCCTAATAAACTTATCTCGGGTCAGAGAACAGAACAGCCACTAGATACAGAGGCCAAAAAATGGTGGCACACACACCTTTAATCCTAGTATTCCAGAGGCAGAGATCCATCTGGATCTTTGTGAGTTTAAAGCCACACTGGAAATAGCCAGGCATGGTGACTTACACCTTTAATACCAGGAAGTGATGGCAGAAAGCAGAAAGGTATATAAGGCATGAAAACCAGGAACTAGGGTTGGTTAAGCTTTCAGGCTTTTGAACAGCACAGTTCAACAGAGAGGCATCCAGTCTGAGGAAACAGGATCACCTGAGGAATTGGTGAGGTGAGGACGCTGTAACTTGTTCTGCTTCTATGATCTTCCAGCTTTAACACAATACCTGGCCCTGGGTTTGTTTTTATTAATAAGACCTGTTAAGATTCATGCTACAAGAGTCTCTATTTCAGTCTTCAACATTGTGTTTATTTAATTAAATTTAAATACTTCCCCAAGGCAGTTAATGATACCAATACAACAATGAAATATTAACAACCTAGAAAGAGTAAATTCAGAAGCAGGATTTTGCTTTTTTTTAAAGGGTGGACTGGGAGTTCCAGAGTCTCAAAGGTGTAGGAAGAAAAGACATAAATAGCCAGTACCTGATGGCAAGTATATGATTATACTAACATGACAGGTAATACAAAACGTGTGTGTGTGTGTGTGTGTGTGTGTGTGTGTGTGTGTGTGTGTGTTATTGTGTGTGTGTGTGTGTTATTGTGTGTGTGTGAAAGAGAGAGCAAGAGAGACAGAGATAGAGACAGAGAGAGACAATGAATGCTGTCAGGCCAGGCCACACTCCCAGGGGCCAGGATTCCAGAACAATTTAATCATATGATAATTTCTTTTTTTTTTAAATTTTATTTCAACTTCAAAACAGAAAAAAAGTGCACAGAAACAAATTAAGTCTTAATGATGAATGTATCATCAATGAGAACCAGTTCAAAATTAGACAAAAATTTACAATACATTTGAATAATGGAACAGAGAGGTAGAGAATCTTAAATTATTATATTGTAACTGTTAAACTGATTTGTAAGAAATATCACTTCAAATATTATAAAACACAGAAACTTATAAGCTTTAGAGAATAGTGGAAATGTTTATTACCAAAACAAAGAAGATATCTCATATGAACCATTTACTTGTTTGAGTTTACTTCTCGTGGTTAATAACTATGGAACTGTAGCCTTCATATATTCTGATAGAATACCTCATCTTTTTTTCATGAGACCAGATAAAAATAAGGAGTCAGCTATGAGGAACCATACAGTAACAACATTCATTCTCCTGGGACTAACAGAGGACCCACAAATTCAAAGTCTGCTTTTGATTTTTTTTTTTTAACTCTTAACTAGACAGAAAGTACTTACATCATTTCTAAAGTTTAGAGCTAATAGTCAGAACCCACAACAGCCCTTCCACAGCTCCTTCAGAGAAACCCCTCTCCCACTAATTTTATTCTCACCCTGCACGGTCCCTTCCCCCAAGATGCAGAGCCCCAGACATCCCAGGCTGCTCTGTTCCTCTGCTATCTGCCTTTGGAGGTAGGGGCTTTCTTTCTCCCCAAATCTGCCTCAAACTCTTAGCAGCTTTCACAGGTCATGCATTTTCTGGGGAGGAATTTGTCCCTTCTATTTCTTCAGATGTTGGTGTGGGTTTATCTATTGCCTGAGTTTTCATGGGTGTGTTTAGCTTCTTTAGGTTGGATTTTTCCTTCTAGTGCTTTCTGTAAGGCTGGGTTTGTGGATAGGTATTGATTAAATCTGGTTTTATCATGAAATATTTTGTTTACTCCACCTATGGTGATTGAGAGTTTTGCTGGATGTAATAGTCTAGGTTGGTATCCGTGGTCTCTTAGTGTCAGCATAACATTTGTCCAGGACCTTTTAGCTTTCATAGTCTCTATTGAGAAGTCTGGTGTTATTCTGATGGGTTTGCCTTTATATGTTACTTGGTCTTTCTCCTTTGCAGCTCTTAATATTTTTTCTTTGTTCTGTATGTTTAATGTTTTGATTATTATGTGGCGAGAGGACTTTCTTTTTGGGTCCAGCCTATTTGGTGTTCTGTAAGCTTCTTGTATCTTCATAGGTATTTCTTTCTTTAGGTTAGGAAAGTTTTCTTCTATGATTTTGTTGAATATATTTTCTGTGCCTTTGAGTTGGTATTCTTCTCCTTCTTCTATCCCTATTATTCTTAGGTTTGGTCTTTTCATGGTGTCCCAGATTTTTTGGACGTTTTGTGTTACGACTTTTTTATCTTTAGTGTTTTCTTTGACTGACGAATCTATTTTCTCTATTGCGTCTTCAGTGTCAGAGATTCTCTGTTCCATTTCTTGTATTCGGTTGGTTATGCTTGTTTCTATAGTTCCTGTTCGTTTAGTCAGGATTTCTATTCCCAGCATTCCCTCAGCTTGTGTTTTCTTTGTTTTCTCAATTTCTTTTTTCAGATCTTGGAATGTTTCTTTCATCTGTTTAATTATTTTTTCTTGACTTTCTTTGCTTTTTTCCAATTTTTTGTTTGTTTTTTCTTCCATTTCTTTAAGGGAATTTTTTATTTCCTCTTTAAGGAAGTTTTTCATTTCCTCTTTAATGGAGTTTTTCATTTCCTCTTTAAGATAATTTTTTATTTCCTCTTTAATATAGCTTTTCATTTCCTCTTTAAGGTAATTTTTTATTCCCTCTTTAATGGAGTTTTTCATTTCCTCTTTAAGGGAATTTTTTATTCCTTCTTTAATGGAGTTTTTCATTTCCTCTTTAAGGGAATTTTTTATTTCCTCTTTAATGAAAATTTTCGTTTCCTCTTGAAGAAATTTTTTATTTCCTCTTTAAGGGTATTTTCTATTTCTTCTTTAAGGGCCTCTATCTTCTTCTTAAAGTCATTTTTAGGATTGATTTCTTCTGTTTCATCTGCCTTGGTATGTTCAGGACTTGCAATTGTAGGGTCGGTAGGTTCTGGTGTTGTCATATAGGTCTTTATGTTGTTGCCTGTATTTTTCCGTTGGCGTCTACTCATCTCTTTCTCTGCTCAGTGCAGATGGTGTAAGACCCTAACCCTTCAGGCTTACACCTCCAAGCCTCAGAAATACGAAACTTCAAGCATCAGGAAATGAGAAAATAAAAATCTCTTACGATTCTGGTGATCTGGTTTGGTGGTTGGGTGGTCTTGATAAG
>CABHPR010139019.1:14655-29712 GCA_902168415.1 Peromyscus melanophrys | reverse complement strand
GACACCTCTTACTCCGTGGCTTGCTGTATAGCTGGGTGGCTGGCCCCTGATGTCCTCCTTCTCTGGCTCCTCAATCCTTCAGGTTCCAGCGAGCACCGTGGCGTCCTCTCTTGCTGCCTCTGCAACCACCGCTGCAATGATCCCTGCTGTGCGGAGCCCAGGTCCTGCAGAGCGCACCTGCCCCGCGCTGTGCTCTCCACCAGTTCCCAATTGAGAAGCAATCAGCAAGGTGATTAGCATCCACTGTGCGGGTTCGGGCGTCCCTGAACCTTGTAGTGTTCACCCAGCTCTGTTGAGCCCCAAAGGGTCACCGGGCCGCTGCTCCTTCCCTGTGCTCACCACGACCACTCGCACCGCGCCTCTCATCCGAGCGCCCGGTGATCCGCTCACCCGCAGGCCCGGGGAAGACCGCGGGAAGGATCGATCCAAAATCGCAGATTCCCGAGGAAGGCAGAGAAACCCCGATGCTCTAGCCAGCTTCTCCCAACCTAAATCAATCCATCCATCTTTTGTCTCCAAGCTCTTATCTCTCTCTTTTTCCGTATACCTTTTTTGACGTCTTTCCTTGTGGCCCTGTTCCTCTTATTTCCACATCAGTTCATCATCCAGTTTTGCTCTCACTCACGGCCCACTGGCGGCAGCCGCCATCTTGATCAGAGATCCATATGATAATTTCTGATGCAAGTTTTCAAATCCTAATGAGACTTCCAAACATTTCTGGGAACATGTGATGCTAAGATGAATTACACAGATTCCTGGGAAAATTATTATTAAGACATGTCAAAATAAATCCTAGCCCAGCAGTGCTGGTGCATACCTTTAAGCCAAACACTATGGAAGCAGAGGCAGATGGATCTTGTGTGAGTTCCAGGCCAGCCTGGTGTACAGAGTGAGTTTCAGGATAGCCAAAGCAACACAGAGAATCCCTTTCATAAAAAAAAAAAAAACCAAAATAAATAAATAAATAAATAAATAAATAAATAAATAAATAAATAATCAGTTCTAGGCTATGCATGTCATATGATTGTCTAGCATTTAAAATGATTGAAATAACTGATGGAAACTGATGCAGAGATCCACAGACATTAGGCATCCATCAGAACTCCATGACTCCTGTGGTAGAAGATGTAGAAGTACTGAAGCTGGAAGGGTCAAGGACACCACAAGAAAAACCACAGAATCAACACACCTGGGCTCATAGGGACTCAGAGAGACTGAATCCACAATTAGGGAAATTGCATGGGTCTGACCTAGGCCTTCTGCATATGTTATTGCTGTATAACTTATTTTTTGTGTTTTGTTTTTTGAGACTCCCAACAAAGGGAACAATTGTTGCATGAATCTGAAATGGTCTTAAAATAAAAAATTGGAGCCAGCTATCATGGTGAAAGTTGAAAGATCAGAAAAATAGAGAAAGCCACAACTACCACCTCTTACCTTACCAACTCCTCAGCCTGACAGAACCTCTGCAAGAGAGTGAATTCCTGTCTCCTCCTGCCTTATATTCCTTGCTCTGCCCAGCCATATCATTTCTTTTCTCAGCCTTCCTAGTGCTGAGATTAAAGGTATGTGATCCCAAGTGCTGGAATTAAAAGTGTGTGCCACCACTGCCTGACCTCTGTGTCTAACTCTGAGACTAGGTTTGTCCTCTGATCTTCAGACAAACTTTATTTCTTAGATTACAAATATATCACCACTAACAGGGACTGTTTCTGATGCTTTTGATTGCTTTTGGAACCTTTCTCCCCTTACTGGGTTGCCCTTGTCCAGCCTTGATATGAGGTCATGTGCCAAGTTTTACTACAACCTTATATGCCAGGTTTGGTTGATGTTCCTGGGAAGAATATCTTTTTCTGAAGGGAAACAGAAAAGAAGTAGATGCAGCTAGGGGAGGGACTGGAAGTAGAGGAGGGAGGAAAAATTTCCTTTGGGATGTAATACATGAAAGAATAAATTAATAAAAAAAATAAAAATGAAAAAGACAGGTAGAATATTTAAAATATAAGTGTATATTCCCAATATTATTTTTTTTTACTTCTAACGATACAAATTTGTTAAATATAAAATCTGAAAAAGTTTCATGTAAGAAAGTCTTAAGAAGTGAAACACAAATCCAAAACCTGAGAAGGGCAATATTTAAAATGGAAAATTGACAAAAAAAATTGTATTTATTTTAACTTTATTTAAAACCAAGATCTATATCTATCACCATGCACAAAACTCAATTCCACGTTGATCAAAGACCTCAATATAAAACCAGTTACATGGAACCTACTAGAAGAGAAAGTAGGAAGTAGTCTTGAACAAATTGGCACAGGAGAATACTTCCTAAATATAACACCAGTAGTATAGACACAAAGCAACAATTAATAAATGGGACCTCCTGATACTGAGAAGCTTCTGTAACTCAAAGGACATGGTAAATAAGAAAAAAAAGACAGCCTACAGAATGAGAAAAGATCTTCACCAACCCTACATCTGACAGGGGGCTGATCTTCAAATATATATAAAGAATTTAAAAAACTAGACATCAAAAGACCAAACAATCTGATTAAAAAATGGGCTACAGAGCTAAACAGAGAATTCTCAACTGAAGAATCTCAAATGGATAAAAGACATTTAAGAAATTGCCCAACATCCTTAGTCATCAGGGAAATGCAAATCAAAACAACTCTGAGATACCATCTTACAGCTGTCAGAATGGCTAAGATCAAAAAGACTGCAGACAGCTTATGTTGGAGAGGATGTGGAGCAAGGGGAACGCTCCTCCACTGTTGGTGGGAGTGCAAACTTGTACAGCCACTTTGGAAATCAGTGTGGTGGTTTCTCAGAAAATTGGGAATCAATTTTCCTCAAGACCTAGCTATACCATTCTTGACCATATACCTAAGGAATACTCAATCATAGCACAAGGACACATGCTCAACCATGTTCATAGCAGCATTATTCATAATAACCAGAACCTGGAAACAACCTAGATGACCCTCAACAAAGGAATGGATTAAGAAAATGTGGTACATATACACAATGGAGTACTACTTAGTGGTAAAAACACGACATCATGAAATTTGCAGGCAAATTGATGGAACTAGAAAATACCATCGTGAGTGAAGTAACCCCGACTCAGAATGACAAACATGGTATGTACTCACTCATAAGTGGATACTAGCTGTAAAGCAAAGGATAACCAGACTACAATCCACAGCTCCAGAGAAGCTAGCTAACAAGGAGGACACAAAGAAGGACATGTGGATTGACCTGGGAAGGGAAAATAGAGGAGATCTCCATGAGTAATCTGGCAATGGGAGGTGGACAATGGAGGGTAGGGGATTGCGGATGAGAATATAAGGGAATGGGATGGTTGAGGTGGGAGAGGAATGGAGTGGGAGAGCAATGAAAGAGACAACATGATAGAATGAGACGTCATGGGGATTGGGAGAAACTGGGTGCTGGGGAAGTTACCAGGAATCCAGAAATATGACTTCAGTTTAGACTACTAGCAATAGTGCAGAGGGTGCCTGAACTGGTTTACCCTAGTAATCAGATTGGTGAATACCCTAACTGTCATCATAGAGTCTTTCTCCAGTAACTGATGGAATCAGATGCAGAGATCCAAGCCAAACACAAGGCTGATCTCCAGGAGTCCAGGTGAAGGGAGAGAGGAGGGATTCTATGAGCAAGGGGCATCAAGATCATGATGGGGAAACCTACAGAGACAATTAAACCAAACTAGAGGGAACTCATGAAATTTAGACCAACACCTATGGAGCCTTCCTGGGACTGGACTAAGACCTATGTATAAGCCAGACAGTTGTGTAGCTTGATGAGGGCCCCCCTGGCAGTAGGATCAGGATACATCTCTGGTGTATGCGATGGCTTTTTGGAACCTACTACCTATGGTCAGACACCTTGCATGGCCTTGAGGCAAGAGGAGGAGCTTGGACTTGCCTCTACTGAATGTACCAGGCTATTCTGACTCCCCATTCCTACCTTCTTGCAGGAGGGAATGGGGCATGGGTTGAGGAGGGAAGGCTGGAGGTGTGGGAGGAGGAAAGATGGGGATCTGTGATTGGTATGTAAAATAAATAAAAAAATTTGGGCTGGAGAGATGGCTCAGCCGTTAAAGACTAGGCTCACAACCAAAATAAATAAAAAAAATTCTTAGTAATTAAAAAACCAAGAACAACAGAAATTCAAATGTCCATGCCTGTCTAATGAAAGAGAAAATGATGTTGAAAAAGCAATCCCATGATGCTTCATGACCACTTCTTAAAATTTTTATTTTATGGAAAATTATAAAGCATGCCATTTTAATATTACCCTTATGAGTTTACTTTTTAAAAAGACTGTGGAGCATAATATAATTACAGAAGTTCTTTTTATTGAATATAATTTTTTCATAAGAGCAAGGTGGAGGCTAAAATGTTTCTCCCTCTTGGTAGCTCTCATTTATCCCTTTATCCCTTTATGAAACAATTGAAGGCAGAAAAAATATGATAGATATGTCATGTCAAATATAATGAAAAAACAATTCTACTGAGTTCTGATATGTTTCTGTTTTAATTATATCTCTGGTTATAATTAAATTATATCTTTGGCAAAAATTATTTCTAAGTTGTAAAGAAGGCAGATGGCATCATTGCCTTGCACAATGACAGTGGTGGAAAGGAGACAAATGGGATTTTAGTGGCCTTTAGTGTGGTGCCTATCACAAGGTTTCTATTGCTCTGATAAAGCATTATGACCAAAAGGATGGTGGGAAGGAAAAGGTTTGCTTCTCTCAATCATCCAGGGAGATCAGGCATAAACTTGGAAGTTGGAACTGATGCAACAGTATGGAGGATGCTGCTTATTGACTTAGTCCTCATGGCTTACTCAGCATCTTGCCTTCTTATAACACCCCAGACCATCAGCTAAATGGTGGCACTGCCCACCATGAGCTTAGTCTTCTCACATCAGCCATCAATCAAAAATGCCCTACAAAGTTTCTCACAGGCCAATATGATGACGGCATTTTCTCAATTGAGGTTCTCTCTTCCCAGATGACCCTGGTTTGTGGCAAGTTGACAAAAAGTCAATCAGCTGGATTTGCTTGACAATGTTGTGAGAGAAAGAGAGGAAGATGAGGTAGGGTAGGAGGTTGAGGTTGAGGGGTGAGTGTAGGTAGAAGAGGGTGGGGTGTGGATGGGTACTGATATCAGGTTCATAAACCTGTTCAGTCTAATTTCACTGTTCATTTCAGTAATAATCAACAAAACTCAAATATGAATTCTAGAATGTACATGGAAGTAAGATGTGATGCCAAACCATGGATAGATATTTAGTTCACAGATTCCAACACTCAGGATTCTGTACAGGTTTTTCTGAAAGAATACTATATGGATGTGTAAAGCACAAATTAATTAATTAATTAATTAATTAATTAATAATAAATAATAACAATAATAATAATGACAGTAATTTTTAGAGATGGGATGGTCATGGTTCCCCAAATTTTGATTCCATTAAATGTGCTATGTTCACCTTAGAAATCCTAGGTTGAGCATAATGTAGCTGGTGGGGATGAGGGAGGGTCCAGAAGGTGGGATGTTTACGTGGGTCAGCACAATGTGACCCATCCTAGCTAGAGCCATCCTGAGTCACCCAGTGTCTTCAGAGCCACCTCTTCTGCTTTCTGTTCTATGCACTGAAGGGAACATAGAGAGCCTGAGCAAAGCACAGAAACAGGGGCTTAAGAAGCTGGCCAAGGAGCTCAGTGTTCCAAAGAACAGCCAGCACTTGGTGTCCACAAATAACATAACTGTACATTATACAACAAACAAATGCATATGAAAATCTTCAGAATAATTATTGATTGATTTTTTAAATTTATTCAAAATCACTGGAAATAGTAAAGAATTCAAATGATGTTTTTGTTTCTGCTTATTTTCTCCCTCTCTTGAAACTATCTTTCATGGACACTTGTGTTGAAAAGACATTATATGATTGAGTGCAAACAGGGCAAGAGGGCCTACTCACATTTTAATTGGCTAAAATTCTTTCTTTAGTCTATTAGAGTTATGTATATAAATGAAGAATTCTATTTTTAATTCTATTTTTTATATGTAATTAAAAGTGGCAAATCTATGATTGGTGTTAATGTTAATCTTTATAACATGGGGAAAAGCTACTTTTCCCTAGAGTGAAGTTTAGATTTTTTTTTTTTTATCTTGGAGGCAATGGGAAAGAATTTTGTGAAACTCTTGACAGTTAAAAATGAGTGATACATGTGGAAGTCAAGAGTGTATCTTGCATTTGGAAATACTGTAAATGTAGATAAACGTTTTAAAAGTCCCCTATATACAATCTTTCACACAGTTTACTTTTGTGGTAGATAATCAGTATTCACACAGAAAATTGTCATTCTAAAGCCCGGGACAGAGCTGAGGAAGTCAAATGAAGACAAACACAGTCCAATCCTGTCCTGTGTGTCATTTTTATCAAATCTTCCACCATACTCCCCATCCATTATTTTTTTTTTCACTTACAATCTCAGAAATTTTGTCAGTCCCATCAGCTCATGCACATCTTACTATTTTGTTTCTTTGCATTGCTTTTTGCTTTTGAAGTTTCACAGAAGATAGCAAGATCATGAATATTCCCCATATCACCTTTTTCTGTGAAATCAGAATCATGACAATGAAAATAACTCATCCTTTTCAAATTTCCTTTTTTTCATCTTCCCTATGAAGCCAGAATCACAATTTCCAGGATTTTGTTTCCAATTCCCTACTATTCTTCTGTTGACTAAAGAAATTGATTTCTCACCCATACATTTCTGCCTTCAGTCAATGCCATGTAATACACGACAAACAAAAATATGCAATCCAATATAAATATTGAAAAATAATCTGGTTTGGGAGAAAGATGATTCTGTGGTTCAGTGAAATGAATGTCCTTGTAGATACCTGAGTTTCATTACTAGACGCTACATGTTGGTGCAGAATCAACTGTAACTACAGCACAAAGGGAATCTGGTGTCCTATTTTGTCTTTCAAATGTATTTCACCCACCTTGTGCGCATACCTATACAAAGACATATAGATTTATACATAATTAAAAGTAAAATATTTTTTTAGAAATCTGATTAGGCACGCATGGCTCTGCATGTCTTTAATTCCAGGTCTTGGGTAGCACAGGTAGGTGGATATCTGTGATTTGGAGGACAGTCTGTTCTATAAGTTGAGTTTCAGAACAGCAAGTGCTACATAGTGAAACCTTGTCTCAGAACAAAATTTAAAACAAAGAAGTAAAAATAATCAAATAAATAATAAATCAACAAATAAATAGAAGTCAAATTGGTTGATAATAGAACTGAAGTAATTTTTATTGAAAACAATTACATAATTTATTGATGTATCATAATTACACAGGAATACATTACTCACATGTTAAATGTGACATATAAAATTTCTATGATATATCTTTTAGTAGGTGAGGATAGACGGCCAGGACAGCTTAAGAGCCAGAGGAGAGAACTCTTAGGAAGTAAACCAAATGCTCTATCGGATATTTTTAAAAAAAGAAAGAAAAAAACTAAAAAAAAAAAAAAAAAAAAAAAAAAAAAAAAAAAAAAAAAAAAAGATGAGGGCAATTTTAAGAATCTATCTAAACTGTTTTTTTTTTCTTTCATGAAGTTAAAGTGGCTTGTCTGTACGCAGAAACTTATTCCACTCTTTTGACTGAGAAGCATGAATGTCCCCATATGGGAAGACTTTAATACAATTGTACTAAGAACATTATACATTAAGGTAGCTTTGGGTGTTCTGGGTTTTGTCTCAGATCTAGGGGAGAATAGAAAAGTAAGGTAAACATAAAAACATAGAATCAAGAACTTGCACACAGGCCTCACCTCGTGTCCATTCTTATGATGCACTTTGCAGGAGGATCTGCCCCTTCCCTTTCACAAGAGAAATGTTATAAGTCTCCTGGCTTTAAAAACTGAATAAAGCCATCTACAAGGAAAAAGCATAATAAGAAAATAAGTGAATTTAATCAACAAACACTGTTCCTCATCCTTCCAGAACCCATAGTCTGTAGATATTTAAAGTTTCAGTATAAACGGATTGGTACCTGATATCAAAGAGAAATCTGTTTTCATATGGGTAGGAAGCTTATTCATCTATGAATTAAGAACACATTATGGGCCGGGCGGTGGTGGCTCACACCTTTAATCCCAGCCCTTGGGAGGCAGAGGCAGGTGGATCTCTGTGAGTTCAAGGCCAGCCTGGGCTACCAAGTGAGTTCCAGGAAAGGTGCAAAGCTACACAGAGAAACCCTGTCTCGAAAAACCAAAAAAAAAAAAAAAAAAAAAAAAGAACACATTATGTTTCATGCATCAAACCCAGACATTTCAGACTAACACAGACATATATCTGCAGTAGGCCACAAAAACACACAAGTAAATCTGAAATAACAACAAAAAAAAGGACCAATGTGGCCACACAAGACAAAGGTACAAACAGATCCAGGGATCTCCCCACCCCAAGTCTGTCTTTAGGGTCCTATGCTGTGGGATGTTCTGTAAGATGTGATGTGTTGCTCTAATTGGTTGATAAATAAAAAGCTAACTGGCTAGTAGCAAGACAGGAAGTATAAGTGGGATAAACAGACAAGGAGAATTCTGAAAAGTGAAAGACTGGGTCAGGAGACACCAGCCTGCCATCCAGGGAGCAGTATGTAATGGCACACAGGTTGAGCCACAGAACACATGGAAACATAGGTTAACAGAAATGGGACGAATTTAAGTGTAAGAGCTAGTCAGTAGTAAGCCTGAGCTAATGGCTGAGCAGTTATAAATAATATTAAGCCTCTGTATGACTATTTTATAAAGGCTGCAGGACAGATTTGTCTCAACAGCAGACCAGGTGGGATATTGGAAAACTTCCAGCTACAGTCCTAGGATGAAGTTTATCTATAAATAGAAGAATAAGATGAATTGCTAAACTATCTCAGTTGAGGTGTGAATGTCTCAATCATTACAATCTCAGGTCAAGTCTCTGCAGCAAGGTTGTATGATATGTTGTAAGAACCATATGCATTGTCTGATTGGATTCAGCCTTCTCTACTGGTGGACACTGGGATCCATCCTTTTTCTTGGCTCATCATGAGATGTCTGAGGAAATTTTTTTTAATTCCCTTTTTTCTTAATTCTTTGGGAATTTCATATCATGCACCACAATTCTACTCATCACCCCTGTATCTGCCACTCACTTTTATAGGGTACCCACAAAAGGAAAGCTAAGCAAACAAAAAAAAAAACAATGAAAATGAAATAAACCTCTCTATTATCCTGCTCTTTCCCCAAAACATAGAGATCCTATGGCTATGGTTTCACAAGATTAGTCCCTTACCACACTCCAACAGGTCAAAAAATGGGGTAGATGTGGGGGGTGTGCCATCTCCAGGCCCTGGGTATGTGCCTGGGTCACAGCTGAGTTGGTCAGTCCAGGCTACTAGGACCACTCTTCTCAAGTAAGGGGGGCAGCCTTCTCTCCCAAGAATGGGTGAACAGTCCCAAGTGTAGGGGGCCAGTTCTCCTATTAGAGATTGGGCCAGCTTTTCGAAGATGGGATAATCGAGGTATGGTATCCCAAGGCTGGGGAAGTTCAGGGTCAGCTCTTCTGTGGCGGGTGGATGGGCTGGTCAGTCCAAGACAGTAAGGGTTGGAGCCAGTTCATCAGGGACCTTGTACTTCAACAAATGGTTTCCATGAGCCCACTGTGGTAACACATGTAGTAGACATTCACCCAGCCTCAGCTGCTGCAAGGCCACAGACCCAGATGTGGTCACTGGCAGCAGTTTGGAGCCAGATGACACCATGGCCTTGGGTGGTAGTGTAATACTCTCAGATGTGGATGGGCCCAGCAGCAGCATGGTCTCCAGGTTTCTATCTGGGCCCTGGGCAGTCAAGAGGCCCAATGTTAACAAGAGCCACAGACCTCAATACAGTCTCTGGCTGCTACAGGACCACAGATGTCTTGGGTAAACTTAATTCCTTGAGGATTCTTCTCTCAATAGTCTACTGGCAAAAAGAAATGTTATTAATCTCTCCTGAAAATAATATCATCCCAGTCAATATATTTTAAGAATGATTTATAAAGAAGATGTACATGTCTGTATCCACATTAGTATAATTAAAAACATTATAGAAACTTCTGACTCTGCAATTTAATCAATTGCAGAAAGCACATCCCAAAAACTCAGAATCAAGAAAATGTGGATTACAGACTTAAGAGATAGCCCAATGGTCTAGAGCACCTGCTGCTGTTTGAGGACCTGACTTCAAGTCCCAGCACTCACAGGATAGCTCATAATCATTAGTAACTGGAACTTCTGGGCATCCAGCGCACCTTTATGTCTTTGTGGGCACCAAGCAATTCTTTAAGCTTTCTTTCAGCATTATCTTTTTAATATAACAGACCCCCTCCCCCATGATCCAGTAACTGTCACTCACACTCCCGTAGGTAACCCCTCACTGATGCAGGCTTCAAAGTTGGCAAAAACTTGGTAGTGCTCTATGTACTAAGTACTTCACTTTCAATGAATCCTCATGCTTAAATCTATGTTTAAAATATCTTTTTAATAAACTCTATCTCTCATCCTGGATCATCCTGAATTTCCTGAACTTCGTAAACTCTAAGAACTGAGTTTGACAGATTTTGTGTCCATAATGGACATGGGATGGTGTAGGCTTGTGCTGCATATAACTGTGAGCTTTGGGGATCAACTAGGTTCCCTTTGAAGAATTTTAAGTGATATTTTTTCTCTATTCTCACTTGTCTTCAAGAGCATTGTGTTTTCTGACTCCTATTTCCCTCTCGAAACTAAAATATCTTTGAATGTTATTATTTTGTTTTAATTAAATAGTTAATATCTTATTTTATGTTTATATGTGTCTGTTCTGTATAAAAGCATGTTCATCATGTTTGTGAGTCTCATGCCCTCAGAGAAAAGCAAAGTGCATAAAAGATCCTGGTACCAGATTTCCAGGTAGTTGTGCATCATCATTTTTCATGCCTGGAATCTATCTCAGGTCCCAATGACACATTGACAGCTTTGTTCCTGGACCTCAACCTTTTCTGCAGGTGAGGATGTCTTTCCCATTTCAATACAGGATCCTCACTGTGGGGTGATGCATTGAAGAAAGAATCTCCCATAATGAATGGTGGTGATTTGAATCAGATCAGCCACCAAAGGTTCATTTATTTAAATGCTGAGACACAAGAGAGTGGCACTATTTGAAGGGATTAAAAGTGTGGCTTGTTGAAGGAAGTATGTCATTAGGGGTGGGCTTTGAGGCTTCAAAAGCCCATGCCAAGTCCAGAGTGTTTCTCTCTCAGTCTCTCTCTGTCCCTCTCTCTGTCTCTCTGTCTCTGTTTCTCTCTCTGTGTTTGTCTGTCTGTCTCTCTCTGTCTCTGTCTCTCTCTCTACCTACAGATCAGGATATAGAACACTATCCTTCTTCTCCAGCACCATGTCTGAATGTGAGCTGCCATGTTCCTCACCATGAGTACAATGAACTAACCCTGTGAAACTGTAAGCAAGCTCCCAATTAAATGCTTTCTTTCACAAGAGTTTCCGTGGTCATGATGTTTCTTCACAGCAATAGAACAGTTCTTTAGTCATGTTCCGAGGCTGTGTTTTTGAAATTATACTCCCAGTATCTCAATTTTCATAGCCATCAAAATACTAAATAAATGTCTTCATCACAGAGGTCCAACTACTCTGTGAATTTATTCATAGACTCTTAAGAGCAGCAAATTCGTTCTGGGCATTTATAAACTGGATACTAAATGACAACTCTGCAATATTTTATTGTAGGAAACATGTATAAGCACAACCTGTCACAGTGAAGGATTTAAGAAGGATGTGTGGAGAACATTGTGCCTTTTACTATCCATTTTACTAATTGGAACAGAAGAGTAAACAAATATTCCTGAGACACCATGGTGGTATGTTATTTATACTGATTATAAAAGGTCAATTTTCAGTTAATTTTCTCTTCAAACTGATCTCAACACTAAATATCACAATTTGAAACTTAAAAACTTCACTGCCACCCAAGTTATGTGGAAAAGGATCAAACGTGACCATGTGGTGCACAGTGGTTTTATTATTTGATTGACAAGTAATAGGAAGAAACAAAATATAAAATCAAGTGTTATCAATATGGACTTGTTTCTTGACCTGACCTCTTCTAACAGCCAGAAGGGAGACAACACCAAGAAGATGGAAGAGTTGTCAGTGTTGCAAAGTGTAACTGAACTTGAGAAACCTGGACTTCATGAGGAACATCTTCTCTATGGGGCAAATTTCACAATGCCAAGTGCAATGTAGACTTTAAGGAATGGACATTAAGGGTCTGACCCTCTTGAAAACCTCAGAGAACACATTATCGACCAGCTGTTAAGAGATGCACAAGGGTATTGTAGAGGAGCACATGTTATGGTGTCAGTCCAATGAGCTCTGTTTGCTGCTGAGGCCTGTTCCACAATAATAATTCAGACTTGGTTCTCCAAACACACCAAAAAATCCATGAATAAGAGGATCTTAGATCCCAAGGAGAAATGTAGTGTTGTCTATGTAGATTGACGGAGTACCAAACAGCAATGTATATGTTTATGTTCAAAGCATTTGACAAAAGGTCATTCCCATGCATAGCTGCTCACAATAATAGGTTTAATGACAGTTGATGCTGGATCACAAAAGGGGCATTTGAAGCCCCCATTTAGTTCACAAGGGATGTGGTGGCAGGAATGTGAGTTTTCCCACAGCTCAGATGTTTGATCACTTGGTCCCCAGTATCTGGGGCTGTTTGGGGAAGAGACAAGCTCAATGCCAGGACTTCCCGGGAAATGCAAATAACACGTATGTCACATGTAAATCTTACCAGAGGCAAAGAATGTATTTTTCTGGAGAAAGTAAGGCAATGGGTGTTGGATCTGAGATTTCACACCTTGCCCATCACCAAAAATTTTCCGTTTGGATTCCATGCTGTGCAACATGCTAATCTTCAGAGCAGGTCAGAATAATTTCTGAACATGTGGCAAGAAGTATTTTTCTGTCTTTCTAACCTATCTCTGTGGGATTAAAGTTCACCACAAGGGTAGAGAACACTGATACATGCAGAAAATTCATCATGTACCTGTTTCACACAAAACTATATAATGTAAAGCACAGTAATTGCCAAGGCTGAGCTGAGATTTGTGAACTAAAGTTCATAGGAAAATGTAGAGCCTACACTAAATATTCTACAAATGGTGATTAGTTATAAGGAATTTGGAATGTTTGTTTCTGGTCCAAAATAGCCAAATTTTCTTGGGAAAACTTTTGCCCATTTAGTAGCTATAGTCATATTTTTTTACTATCAGTTGAATTTCTTTGAAATGCATGAATAGAGCTCTTCTTTCATCATTCAAAGAATAATTCACATGTATGCATGCCTCATATGGATATCTGGAACAGATAATAACTGAAAACTAAATTAAAATTTAATTAAAATAAAATTTAAAATATCTCTGAAATTTTATATCTTTTTTTCTTTCAATTAAATCTTACAGAAATAAATGGGACTCACACTAACACTTAAGAGAATAAATAAAGGCCTTGTGGGAAAAACAAAAGTTAAGTGGAAAAAATTAAACTCTCTAAACCCAAAGGGATTAATAGTGAAATATTCTCAGTTATGTACCTGTTGATTTTCATTATTTCTGTATTTAAATTTACCAGGAAAAATTGTAGAATATGGAATTCATATTGGCTAGCAATATTCTTATTGCAATATGGTTTTACAGTAACATCATTTCTTACATATTACGTGTATTTCCAAATATTTTTAATTGTCTTTGTCTAGGGAACAATAATTTCGAGTTTTGGTGCCTTTATATTACATGTTCACATATGCTGAATTATTCCATCATCATATAGACTAAGTTAAAATATTAGGTGTTTATACATCCATAATAATGAATGAATGTCTTCTGTGATATGTTTGAGAGGCTGGGAAAGTCTGTTTGCATGTTATGACTATGATGTATATCATTCACTTTGACCTCAATGGTTTTCACGTTTGACTCAAGGTATTTAATCATGATGGGAGGGGAGCCATGTTAGTGGGCATGATAGCATTATTGAGGAAAAGTTTAATAATATTATATGAGAAATAAATTATTTCATATACTCCAGGAAAAGGTTAACTAACTACTAACTGTGAAAAATTTATTTTCAACAGTAGAGAGATATTCAGAGCTCAGATTTCCATGCTCATTTAATTTAAAGTGATTTATAAGAACCCAAAAGTTTTATTAATTTTGATTATTTGTAAGCAATGTCATCTTTCTGCTCACAGAATCACTTACATATTAATACCATTTATTTTTGACATTATTAGGAGTATATAATTACCTTATTTGAGCTGATAAAACTAGTAGAGAAATTTATTCATACATATTTAAAAATTAATGACCTCTCACATCAAATATCAACCAAGAAAGTGCCCCATAGGCTTTGCAACAAGCCAATTTCATGCAGAATTCTCCCACATTGAAGTTCCCTCTTCCCAGATGACTAGAGCTTATGTCAAGTAGACAAAACCTAACCAGGACTTGCACCAATGGATACATTTTGTCAATATTGTCAGTTTTGTAGCTCACAAGGTTCACAGCTTGAAAGAAAATCTCATAGGAAAACTTAGGGCTGCAGACGCTTCCTGAATTATAGACATCCACAATTTAAGAGTTGAAATGGAGTTATTGTGTGTAGTACAAAAACGCCCCCACTGGACACTACAGGCTAACAAATTTAAAGCTGAGTGACAGGAGTGGGAGCCTTTGCTCTCAGTGAACGAGGTCTTCCCATAATAATGAAGAAATGCCCAAAGGCCAATCCAATGTACACAACCTTCCATTGAGACTCCATTTTGAGACAAATCTAGCTTGTGTCAAGTTGACAGTTAAAGCTATCTGTCATCTATCTATCTATCTATCTATCTATCTATCTATCTATCTATCTATCTAT
>CABHPR010139019.1:1714-14645 GCA_902168415.1 Peromyscus melanophrys | reverse complement strand
TATCTATCTATCTATCTATCTATCTATCTATCTATCTATCTATCTATTGTTTTATCTATATATCAGTCTATCTACCTACCGACCTATATGTCATCTATCAACTTTCTTTGGAATATCTATCTTATGTTTATCTATCCATTTATCTATCTACCTATTTATCTATCTATTATCTACAATTCTATCTATCTACACACACATGCACACACATACATACAAACATGATTAACTGCATAAGTGCAACTAATGAGTCTATTCAGTGTTGTTAATACATCTGTTTTTAAGGCTGACCACCTTTTATAAAGAGTTATGTAACTCATTGTTGGGGAAAAGTAAATCTCTCTCTCTCTCTCTCTCTCTCTCTCTCTCTCTCTCTCTCTCTCTCTCTCTCTCTCACACACACACACACACACACACACACACACACACACACACATCACTAATTGGCTATCTCTCTTTTTCATGTAGGGCAAAATCTTAGGAGATTTCCCAAATTGTCATTGACATGTCAACTAGGTTTGACATTATGAAGGTCTTGTATAGGCAACCATATTGTTGAGATTTCATTGGTACAACTTTTCTGGCATATGAAGAGATGCAACATCATAGCAGATTTCCTGGTCATTTTACTCCTATGATCATTCTGCTCTCTTTCTGTGAAATTTCTAAGCCTTGTATGTAGGGATTGTGTTGTAGACATATAATTTTGGATGGGAATTCAATGGTCACTTGTGTTTATACATTTAGTCACATACACACAAACATATGTTTATGTGTGTATGTATTTAAAAATAGCAATTAAAGAAAAGACATTGAATTTGAGATGGGGTAGAGAGACAGAGGAGGAGCAGAAGTGGGTTGGCAGTGGGAATTATGGAAATAGACTATTCACATAAAAATCCAATAAATTAGACTGAAAAAAAGACACCTATTGATTTCCCAAAAATATAAGTGGCACTATTGCTACTTTTGGGCTTTTTTGCATTGTGATCATTGTGGTGGCTCATTGGCTTTAGAGCTGGGTAGGAAAATTAATTGTTTTTCTCACTTGAACACTTAAATAGAACCTTAGGATACTATGTGAGCCAGATCTTAGTGAAGAAGCTTCTGGGTAAGTTCCAGCTTGATGCCTCAAGGTCCTATGTGCAATGTATTCTCGGAAAGAGTTTCAGATTTAAGTTTATACTCTAGGAATGAGGATGTAGCTCTTGACTACTGCTCCAAATCCAGGCCTGCTCTCATGCTCTCTACCTTGATGATAACATACTAAATTTCAAAAACTCTAAGCAAACCCCAATTTAACACTTTCTCTTATAATACTTGCTGTGGTCTTGGTGTCTCTTCACAGAAATAGAACAGTGAATATGAAAAGCCTCTGAATATGAAAAGGCAATGAAGAACCAGTTTGAAAATATCATCACAATAAACTGAGGAATCTATGAGGAAACTGCAAATTTCTACACACTTAGCAATGTCTGTTTTTAGGAAAGGGGGATTATATATTGTTTTTAAATTTTCAAAAAGGTATATAGTGTATCTTTGTCATATCCACCCTGACCCTCTCCCTTTAGCTTCCCGAATATCTCCCATTGTTGGCTCAACTTCATGTTTTTGTTTTGTTTTTTCTCATCCACTAAATCCAATTGGTGTTTTCCATTTGTGTTCATGTGTGGATTCATCCACCTCGCTGTAGGAAACTTATAGCAATGGCTGTTGCCCTCAATGAAAAGTTAACCTCCATACCTCCTGCAGTAATCTTGACCTGCAGCCATGTCATAATTATTAGTCTCCTCAGTAAACATTTGCCATGGCAATCTGAAACCACAGAACCAACCAAGACACAAGAGTGTAAACAACATAGCCTTCTGACTGTTGTTCTAATCAGAACATCTGTGCAGGGGACATGGCAAGCTCAAGCAAAGAGAACACTCTGCTTTCAGCTGTTGTTCTCAGCCTGGTTTCTACTGATGTGGGTTTGTCACTCATATTAGAGCTGCTGAGGTAGAGTCCTGGAATGATGTGATGGGAGATAAAGACTGCACCCACGATGTGGTGGGAAATTCTGCACCTCCATTAATGCTGCATACTCTGGGCTAAATCCAGAACAACAATTTTAAGCAGTAATATTCACCTATACCATATTTAATCAATAGTAACGCCATTTCACCTCTGGTTTGGGGATTGTTTTGCTTGTTGTTTGTTTTGTTTTTGTTTTTGTTTTATTGGGTTTTTTTTGTTTGTTTGTTTGTTTTTTTTACTTTCATATAGGATTCTGGCTATAAAAAGAGTTAAAAGATCAGAGTGAGACTGGAATTTTCAAAGTACTAAAGGGCATTGGCTCATCTGTTCTCAAAATGTCAATCTGGGTTATTATTTCCTTTTGTAGGATTTCTGAAGTAGAGCCATGCATTGCTCATGAATGGAAGAATTGTGTTCTCTACTGGCCAAACAAGATTCAGTGACTAGGGCTGAAGGAAAGGAGAGGCAATTGCCTTTCCTTATTCTCAGGGATTTGTTTCTTTCATACAAGAAATCTCAACTTAAGCAAAGAAAAGGAACATATTGCGGTAAGAGGACTCCAAACACAGCCACACACTTGCAGTGTGAATACTAAATCAGGAGTTTTATATGTGATTGGAAAGATTCTTGGAGCTGACCTCAAAAATTTAAACAAACCTACACACTACAGCGTCTGGATATTTGAAAGCCCCCATGATCACTATATTGCTACCTCAAATATTTTTTCACTGGTGACATACATTTTTGATTTCTGGAACTTTCTAGACTCTGTTTCAGCTTAATTTATTTTGACAACTTCTTCAAACAAATAACAAAACCCTTTACTGTTTTTGTTTTTTTAGAATCTTTTTAATTCTAAGGAGAAAACACTTATGGCACGTGTCTTAGTCAGTGTTCTATTGATGTGATGAGACACCATGACCATGCCAACTCTTACAAAGAAAAGCACTTCATTGGGACTTAACAGTTGCAGCGTTTTAGTCCATTATCAGCATGGTGGGAAGCATGGACACTTGCAGGCATAGTGTTGTAGAAGGAGCAGAAATTTCTACATCCTGACCTTTAGGTAGCAGGTAGAGACACTGTGCCTAGCTTGAGCATTTGAAACCCCAAATCACACCCCCAGTGACACACTTCCTCCAACAAGGCCACATGTACTGAAATAAGGCCAACGTTCTAATCTCTCTCAAATAGCATCTCTCTCTAATGACCAAACATTCAAATATATGAGCCTATGTGGAATATTCCTATTGAATCCACCATAGTACAATTATATTTTAATATACAGATATTTAACATATTTAATATGTATTTATATTAACATATAAATATCAATCTGTATTTAAATATATTTATATTTATGTAAATAATTGAATAATTAACAATTATATGTAGTAGTCATACAAATATAAGTATATTATATAAAATTTTTAACATAAAGCATAAATACACTTTGTATAAGTATACACAAAACATATTCAAATATAGTTATATTGACCCCTTACACTCCCCTATTTCTGATCCCTCATGTACCCCTTACTCCTTTTTACATTCACAGACTTTTTAAATTATTATTGTTATATACATAAACATACATGTTTACATAAATATATAAAAGTTGCATGTTGAGTCTGTTTTGTGTTGTTTGGGTGTTTATGATTTCAGGGCTGATCACCTGTACTGAGTAATCAATGAGAAATCTCATTCCTGAGGCAGAAAATTCTTCTGCTCTCAGGGTTCTTAATTTGCATGTAGTTTTTGTATACTAAAATATTATTTTAAATCAACACCACTCAGGAAAACAATCAGAGAGTGTCAGTGTGAATTATTGACCTCAGCACTGAATGGCATAGGGGTAGGGACAATGTTTCTATTCATGACAACAAGTGGGGTGGGCCCTGCGAGATGCACACATACATCCTGCCCACCACCCACCTGCAAGTTACCATGACTAATGATGGTATCCTTTTCCCTCTCTTATTTCAGCCTCAAACAGAATCCTGTGTGTCTTATAAAAACTCACATCCAGAGAATACTCTGGTATATGAGGTTTTTTATGTCTTCAATTAAACATTGATTTGTATTCTAAAGGGAAAGAAACAGAAAGGGTGTGGATTTGGGTTGTTGGAGAGGTAAGGAGACTCTGGGAGTAGTTGGGGGAGGGGAAATGGTATTCATAATATGTTGTATGTAAAAACCTACTTGTAATAAACTTTTTTAAACAATTGATGAAATTCTCAGAATTTCCTCATATTATTGGGCACGCCTGATAATTATGCAGCATCCCATGTCTACTGATGATATCCTGACTCATGTATGTGTGTGTGCATCAAACCATGTGTGTTGTTTGTAGAGATACATATGTATCCAAGCATTTAAGTGTGTAAAAGTATAATGGGTTTTCATCACCCTACGCCTATTCTTGAGACAGGGTCTCCCAGCACCTGACTGACAGGTGGACTTTGAGCTGTTGCTGTGGTTACAAGTACAGTCTCCAGCCTTTTCTATCTAGTGCTGCGAGAGATGATACACATTTGATGTTTCAAGACTTTTTTGAGGGTGGTTGCAACTGATTTTTATTTCTTTTATCTTCAATATTAAAGTATAATGATATCAGTCTTTCTCCCTCCATATCTTCCATATGTCCCCTCTGCTCTTTTTCAATTAATTGATGTAACATTCATTTATGTACCTGCATATTCACTAGTACATTGTGAAACAATTCTACCATTAAGTTTAATAAAAGCAATATTTTCAATTGTTGCTGCTACACGCATATATATGTATATTTTCATACATATATACATACTTGATTGCCTTTTGTGAAAAATTCTACCATGATTTGTAAATAAAGTCAGTTCAGACATGTACATATGCAAATCCATTATTCAGGGGACACTGTACACTGTGTGTTCCTTTATGATAGTTTTGAAATTTTTCTGAAAAAAAAAAACAGAAAAATAAAGTACCTTAATGAATTCCCTTCCAAGTACCTGCCTTGAGGGGATTTCTATCAGGGTCCAGAACAGATGCTACAAGCAGGTAAGGACACTAATCTGAGGGATATTCAATGAATCTAAGACACTGAGCTCTTTAGTCCATTTGCTTTATTCTTCTAAGTCAATTCTATCTATGCAGTTTCTTTTCTGCTCTCTTACTTAGCTCCTCTCAGTCCCTCCTGCTCTCAGTCCCTTCTGCTGTTCTCTCATCATTCTCCCTAGTTCTTTCCATGTTCGGTCCTCATCTCTGTTCTTCTCAATCAACTCCTTCTAGTACTCTCAGAGAACCAGCATGTGTGTGTGTGTGTGTGTGTGTGTGTGTGTGTGTGTGTGTGTGTGTATGTGTGTATGTGTGTATGTATATGTGTATGTATGTATGTATATATACATATACATATACATATATACACACACACACATATATATATGCAGTAATTTTTTGGCAAAGCAACTTGAGGCTTGAAGTTTTCAGGGTCTCAGAGAGAGGTGATAAGGACCCACACATAAAAGCAATAATTGTCAGCTTCCAATTTCAACCCAAAAGGGGAGTGACTAAAGGGGAGTTCTCTGGTAGGGTCAACTAAAGGCTAAGATCAATTAGGGAATTTATCTGCTCAAACTATAATCTAGAAATGGCTAGATAGAATCTTGGGGGTCAATAAGCCACAAGAAAGTAAACTGTCTTTGGCGCCACTTTTCCCTGCTGGTCCAGGCTGCAGCTGCTTCCTGATAGGGAGGGGGACATATGCTGGGTGGCTAAGCAACCTATGTCAGAGCATGTAGTATTTGGTTGGTGAAAGCACTTTTGCTCAGAGTAATTTCTGAATAGAAAATCTAGGAATAGCACCTGGCTGAGGAGGAATAAAAACTTAATTTGCACAAGATAGAAGCTTGGCACCTATCCCCTGCCTGGCCTTGAAGGCAATCTCCTTGTGTCAGTGGGAAGTAACTGCCTTAACTCAGTAACTAGCAAATGGCTAAAACATCATCCCAGGATGGTGAGCAGTAAATCTCTTAAGTTAGGGTCTTGTGTAAATAACCCCGGGTAAAGGTAAGGAGTTGAGGATTTAATTGCTAGTGGTTATTTTCTCTTATCTATAAGTGAGATGAGCTAATGTTTATCTATGTGTAGTTTTGTCCTTGGAAAAAAAGGTATCTTTGCTGAAATGCTTTTGTCTGGAGAATGGCCCTGGACAGATATATGTTAATGAAAACTAAACACAACTGGGGATAGTTATCCAATTGCCCCAGATGTATAGGGAAAGTTGTGCCCAAGATTGAGATGCAATCGTGAGAATACATGTACACATAACATGGAGATGCATGGTAAATGGGGAGAATCATAGCTGTTATTGCACAAGAAGTTTACAACAAGAGACAGCCAGTTCATTCAAAAGGCAGTAATTCCATAACACCTTGCGTGATGGTATCCTCTAATAGCACCCTTAATTCTTGTAGGTTGACATTCTGAACTCTAGTTGTCAATGCTGTATACTCTCATGGACTTTTGCTACCAGCGGCTCTCAATACTACCTGACATCCCTAGGAGCTTTATAAATTTCTAGCTGCTAGGTTTTGAAATTCCCATTCACGATGGGGTGATGAGACACTTTCAACTCCTGGTAGAATCCACCATATGATGCACATTAGGTACTTTATTGAAATCAATTTGGCAATATGGGAAATCAATACATTTAATCACACACGAAGCCAGTAATGATTTCTGATAGCAGGAGGGTTTACAGAAGTTCCAGAGTAACAACTATGAATACTTTGTGCTTACACAATTGAATCGACCTCAAAATTTTATTCCAGTGATTAAGAACAACGCATAATACCGTGTTTCTGCATGTGGGATCAAGGCTCCCATTTAGGGCAAGCATCTGTGAGGTGCAACAAAAAAGAGAAGTTTAAAATATAGTTGGATTTCCTTCAAATTTTCTGTTATTTTACATTAGATGAAAACAAGAATCTTTGTGATTTGCTCTAATTTCAGTCCAGTTTACAAAAACTGGCTTACCTGCTTCATAGACATTTTTAATATTTCTGA
Source organism: Peromyscus melanophrys (assembly GCA_902168415.1). Classification (NCBI taxonomy): domain Eukaryota; kingdom Metazoa; phylum Chordata; class Mammalia; order Rodentia; family Cricetidae; genus Peromyscus; species Peromyscus melanophrys. The sequence goes on along the minus strand of CABHPR010139019.1, from coordinate 7,580 downwards.
TAGGGATTTCATAGTAACGTGTCAGGTTCACATAGTCTTTCCACATTTCTTCAGTGATATTTGTTCCTGTGGCTGCATTTCATGGAGGAAAAGTCAGAGGAGATGTTCCTTATAATCACACAAGTGTCTGAATTCATCAAATTGTTCTCAGTTGGAAAATTATAAACACTATTTTTTTGATATTTACTATCTCAGATTTTCCGTATATTAACATTTATCAATATTTTACTTTCGGCAAATATCAGTTTTATTCACAAATGTATTTTTTACTCCCTGAGTTTGTGTTTTCACTCTTTTAATAGAAAAAATTAAAACATCAAAAGCTAAGTGCTAAAGATTATTATTTTTACTCACAGTGACCCTCAACTTCAGCTTTCCTTAAAATATTATTAGATCCATATTGTCTTCCCATTTCAGAAATATGCTGGGAATGCTTTCAGTCCCTTCCACCCAACTGTGTCTTCTACTGGAGTTAAATTCTCTTACCTGACATAGAACGTCATGCTCATGAGTGTGTAATTCTTGAAAAACTTCACTTCACGCATCAGCATCCTGAATTGACTGTTTTCTTGAGTCACACTCACAGTGTCAGATGCTAGGTAGATGGTAGTAAAATTCCCTGAAAACTAAAAATTAATATCAATTTGATTCACCAGTCAGAGGATCTGGGTTCCAGTCCCAGCAACTTATGTCGACACACATATGTCGACATACTCCTGTAACTTCATTTCTGAGGATAGAATATGGCCCTTGTGGGTGTTTCATATACGTAATGGAACATGCAGAGCAAACACATCCATAAAATGACAAAATAAATTTAGTAAAAATTTTAAATAGAACAATGGTTACAAAAAACTAACCAAATTATAGATTTTTTCAACTAAAGAACTAGAACAGTATTTTTATATAACATTATAAAAAATTATCACATATGTAATATGATAACAGCATTATTGTGTATTTTTGTTCCTTAATTAAAAAATGCCTTCCTTAATAAAGGTAATAGTTTTATATAATACTAAATATGATTGAGGAAAAATATAGAGGAAAAAATTTAGTGTAAAATATAGATTTTAGGTACATATTACAATGCAGCTTTAATGCACATAAATAATCTAAAGGAAAATATAATAAAATCCATGTGTAAATGCATCCAATGCATATTTGGATGATAAAACATCTTCATATGCCAAGGCATTAGGATGGATTTTCCACTGAGAAATCACTGTTATCCAAAGAGGAAGGAGTTAAAACTGTGCCTGTTGGGTGGTTTTATCTCTGATTTCTACACCTTTGCTGCAGCATTTCTGAACAGCGGTATGGATACACACTCGCACACATGCAAACTTCAAAAGGCAACTCTTATTATTGGAAACATCATAGGATTATAATTCATATCAATATTATCCCACACATTGTCTGTTGTAGGATGACTCTAACACATAGAGGGATCCGACCTCAAACACATGACACACAATATGTTTGTCGTGCAGGTATTAGATTGATTAAAATTTTCTATTATGTTTATCAAAATTCATCTCTGCATTCTTGAGGGAGAGTGAAATATATTACACAATGATATACTAAGAGTCAACTATGGCCGGGCGGTGGTGGCGCATGCCTTTAATCCCAGCACTCGGGACACAGAGCCAGGCGGATCTCTGTGAGTTCCAGGAAAGGCGCAAAGCTACACAGAGAAACCCTGTCTCGAAAAACCAAAAAAAAAAAAAAAAAAAAAAAAAAAAAGAGTCAACTATGAACATATGGTTAATTATGCTAAAGTGTGTACAAAATTAAGAAAAAAACGTGGCATATTTAAAAAAAATTTACCCACTTTACCCAATAAAAATGCAATTAGGTAATATAGGAAGCTCAAATGAGCTCATTGTAACCTTAAAAATAAAAGAAATAATTTTTTAAAACAGGGGATTATATTACCGCACAGAAGTGCGGAAACCAGTACTTTCATAGAACTGTATTGCTTGTCAGGCCAAAAAGTGGCAAATCCACCACAGCCCCTTTTGTCCATGCATAACCCCCTGAAAGCCCATCCTTGTACCGGTAAGGGTTTCTCGGTGGCAGACACCAAACAGACCAGAACAGTGAGCAGAAGAACCTTCATCTTCTAGAAGTTTCTCTTTCTTCTGGAGCAGAAGACCAGAGTTTTTCAGCTGCTAGTGAAATGATGAACTGAAGACACATACACAGCATTTAGGTTTGCACAGTGTGGGATGAGCCCGCTTTCACTGATCCTGTTATTTAGTTGTTTGTTTTTAATTTTCAGAACAGTCGAGTTGCCAGTATTTGCAGGTGTCTGACATTGCTTCATTTAAACCCATGGGATAAGAATTCAGTGGAGTGTAAGGTTCCTGAGTCAAAGAGAGCAATGCAAGAACATTACACTGCACTGAATTCTGATCCAAACAAGCTAGTTTGGTGACATTATATGCAGGAAAGGAAAGCTGACATGAAATGTTTCAGGAACAGCAATGTTGACTTGTATTTCCTGATTTATATATGACCAAGACCTAAGTGCTATATGTTAATTCCCATTTTAATATGAAATATTCAATGAATGTGTCTCACTAAAATTATTTTCAAGTCCAATAAACTATTTCTTGGTTATAAAAAGTTTAAATGAATATCAATAGCAAAGATTAAGGTGAAAAATGTGTCCCACAGATGTAGCTGAAGAGCTTCTCTCCAGGTCCCACCAAGTCCTGGAGTCCCACAACCCACGTATAAAATAATCACTCAGACGCTTATATTACTTATAAACTGTAGGGCAGTGGCAGGCTTCTTTCTAACTGTACTTATATCTTAAATTAATTCATTTCTATAAATCTATACCTTGCCACGTGGCTTGTGGCTTACCAGCATCTTCACATGCTGCTTGTCATGGCAGCAGCTGGCAGTGTCTCCTCCCACCTTCCTGTTCTCTCAGTTCTCCTCTCTGTTAGTCCCACCTATACTTCCTGCCTGGCCACTGGCCAATCAGTGTTTTATTTATTGACCAATCAGAGCATTTGACATACAGACCATCCCACAGTACACAGATAAGTCTGTATTCACACTGTTATGAGCACTAAAACAGTCAGATATGGAGACAATTTATTTAATTCTCGCCATAGGATAATTTCTCCTTCTCTGTATATAATCCTGAGATACATATGTATATGTTTACCACTTATTACACATATATATTATATATACTTATATAATATATATTATATAATATAATATAATAATATATATAATATATAAGTAAACCTCAGACTCATGACTTTCATTCATATAAAATGTCCATGTGTATTTAATGTTGTTTTTCTCTAAACAACTTCCAAATAAATATTTTAAAAATATATCAGATCAATAGCAATTCTTTGAATATCATGTTATTAGTAAAATAAGCAATTGCTGAGCAGTGATTAAATGATGAATATGTCTACATTGAATTTCAGGTGTAACTCTGTGAAGTTTAAACACAAAAATTCATTTTTAACTGAAAATCAGATGCATGTCTGTCTGAGATGTATTCTCCTGTTTCACTGGCTGGGTTTGAACCTGTGACTTTGCGCAGTATGTTCCTATGCTCTCTGATTGCATATGGAAGTGAGATTTAAAGCTTTCAAAATTATCAGTAGAGGAAACAAATAAAAGAATCAAATTTGCCCTTTTAGTCACTTGTTCTGGTGCAATACATTTTTCTTTTTTTAAGTTGATTAGTTTCTATTAGTCCTTAGTGTGCAAACTATGGTGCTATTATTTCATACCAGTTAGGACTACATTATTGATTCCCTGGATTAAGGCCTCATGATCATTTAAAGCAATTATAAATTTTTCTGGATGTGTTTGCTCAAAGTTTGTTTTAAGCAAAAAACTGCCATCAATTTTATTTTGAGGAATCCCTCAGACTTTCTAGCATATTTTAGAACAAATTGATTTTTTAAATCTGCTGTTGCTTATTTATGATTTGTTAGGTATTTTTTGTTTGTTTTGTTTTTATAAATTGAAGTCATTAGTCACTAATAGATCAAGCAACTGACTCAGGACGTAGACCAGGTATTTTGGAAAGTACAGGGTGGAGGTAGAAGGAAAAGAAAGGGAAGATAAGGGAAGAATAATATTAAGTATGATGAGTTTATTACAGAGATGTATTATTTTCAATAGCAGCTGTTTCCTATGAATCCCCATAGAACAGCCTGTAGTTTTTCAGGCCACCACTTTGTCCTCTTGAGCTATGCACTGTAGAACATGTACTCTGCTTTCCCTGAGATGATTTTTAAACAATGACAATTGTATTCTTATCTCTTCACTAAAAATGACATCAATGTACAGCCACTTAAATAATGGCTGCTCAACTGCAAACGCCACCTTGTTGAAGTAGCTAAGGTGGTTTATTGAATGGTTTATAATAGATAAACAATGTTATCCTTGGGCTTGGAGGTTAGTGTTGATCTTATCCCTGTTCCCGGTCTCTGGACAAGCCACTGCCCACTTGCTTTCATTTAAGCTGAGCAGGCAGCATTCATAGGAGCTTATAAAACCTTGACACATATAAAGCAGAATAAACCCATGTTTATATAACAAAATTCAATAGGTCTATAGTAAATTTAGGAACTTGAAAAAGAACTGCAATAAAAGGTTGTTTTGATCACCCAACGGAGAGAGGTGCACTTCAAAGACAGTTGGACAAGAGCCACTCCTGTCACAACCCTTACTGTGACGCCCCAGTGACATGAATCTACATTCACCAAGGGGGCACACATGTCTGCTATAGAAATACCTGAGATGTGAAGGACTGTGAGTCATAATTACCATGCATTTCTAGTGAGAACAGACAGACCTCCTGCTTGTGTCAATGGTGGGATGGGACCTCAGATCCATGTCCTGCAGATGTTCCTCTAATTCATCCATCGTGTGGAGCATTTGCTCCTGAAGCACGTTGAAAACATATTTTGACTGACAAGGGATGATTTAAACTCAACAAAAGTGTGCAAATAGCAGACCAGTGTCACCTGGCAGACAACTGATATTACCATTGATTCATGAGTTATTTAGTGATTTTTATTTTACATGTCTGATTGTTTCACCTGCATGTATGTATGTCTGTGTGTTAATTATGTGTTTGGTACTCACAGAGACCAAAAGAATATGTTGTATTCTCTGAAACTGAACTGAACTTTCAGAGAGTTATGAGACACCATGTGGATCCTGGGAATCCAACCTGGGTCCTCTGGAAGAACAGCAGGTGCTCTTAACCATGAGCCATCTCTCCAGCTGTGTAATTTATGTAATTCTTTACACAAGAATTAGCAAGCGCATTAATCTTTTGTTCAAATTTGTCATTAATAAATGTTAAAATTATATGTGTGACAAATAGATTTTAAAATTTAAATTCTATTTGTTTATTCCTTAAAACCTCATGGATCTCCTAATCCTCACAATGAAAGGAAGATTGTTTACTATTTTTCCTTATCTATAACAGAAGCATTGTTGCTTATTAACACAAACTTATGTAAAACAAAAAAAGTATTATGCTTCACATCTATTGAACAAAAGAACAACCTATTTTTATTAACTTGTGTTAAAAGTCCGTAATATTAACCAAAGAAAATATGTTAGAGAGGGAAAATTGGAGATAAGGAAAAGTTGATCAGTTACATAGGTCATAGGATAATGAAGCTCATTTTGATTCTGTTAAAATTAAGGTCTTGATTAGGAGCTAAGAAGTTCCAGATCATATTTTCAATTTCCTGTCCTGGAAGTCAGACTCTTAATGAAAGGAGAGAAGGAAGGAAGGGAGGGAGAGAAAGGGGAGGAGGGAGGGAGGGAGGGAGGGAGGGAGAGAGGGAGGGAGGGAGGG
>CABHPR010139018.1:11619-30462 GCA_902168415.1 Peromyscus melanophrys | reverse complement strand
CAAAACAAAACAAAAACCAAAAAAACAAACCCAAAACAAACAAAACAAAAAACCCAAGCCAAAATAAACAAACTCCACCAAAACCACCAAGGCTGTGGAATCGCTCAGGACCAAGAGCCTGATTTCAAAGTCAAAGCCTGGAATTTTAAAACCAATTGCTCAAGGTAGAAGATGCCTTTATCTCAGCAGTCAGGAAACTGAGGCTTGAACTCAAAAATTTAAGGCAGGCGTTATTAAGACTCTCTCAGAAATAGAAGAGATACAAGGAGGGAGGGTGGAGAGGAGGGAGGGGTAGGGGGTAGGGTGGAAGCGGAGGAGGAAGGAAAGAAACATAAAAATACTCCACCCACTCAAAATAGAATCATAACTCCAGGAGATGGCCTCACACTCAAGAGTATATGGGCTGCAAGAAATTGGTCTCCATGGGTTTAAAACAAAATGAGGAAACAAAAGTGCAATGGATATGTAAGGGGGTGGTTCTGTATGGAATTGAGGTGGTGGCGATTAGGATCAAAATGCAATGTATAAAGTTCTCGAAAGAAATTATAAAGATATATGGTAAGATAAAAGTCAAATAAACAGGACAAAGTGGAACCAGGAATTCCAATTGATCCAGTAGCTCCACCCTTCCTGGTAGGAGGAGCCCAATATTCCGGAAGCTGTCTAGAGGACAGTAGATCAAATGTGATTGGATGCGTCGGGAAGACTAGACAGGGATTTCCGCCCACCGCCTTGTATATAAGGACTTCAGTGAAGCCTGCCCCTTCACAGCCGCTCAGGTAGGCGAGTCGATTCTTCCGGAACTGCGGAACTCCTTCTCAAGAGAAGCATGAGCCGGAAAGCTACAGCACGAAGCTGCTTTGCACCGGTGCACCCTGAAGCCAAGATAGTGGTGGTCCTTCCAGTTGGGGACCTCCTGCTGTCTTGCTACCAGTGCCCCAGAAAGTGCTTCGAGCACCCCCATTTCGTTGTGGTCCTGGAGCCTTCACCGAGGCCGGGCCCTGGGGTGCACCCCTGCTGGCCTTTGGCTCCTTGGGAGTTTCTGCAGTGGCGACCCCAGCAGGATAGGAGGAAGCTGCTGTGCCCTCAGACGTCGTCGACGTCGTCACGGTCTTCCTCAGCGTCAGCGAGAGGGAAGAGGAGACTCATCCACATGGCCAACAGCACCACAGCCGCCAAGAGGACTTTTAGCAACAACAGAGCCGCAGCTCAGCCGATGTACTTCACCTACGTGGTCACCCCGCAGCAAGCCGCCTACAGCTATTCCTTATTTGGAGTGAAGAAGCTCACCCTCACCAAGGAGCGTAAGGACAGGATCCCGGCTGCCATGCGTCAGCACTACTTGGGCCTGTTCACCGAAGAATGCCTCAAGTTCTCCTCCTCGCAACTGGAGGCCATCGAGAAAGCCCAGTCCGAGGAGAAGGTGGTCTATGACCGAAGTCCCAGCAAGGACAAGTACCTGAATGTCGCCCTGCACACCCTGAAAAAACTCAGGGGCCTGGTTCCCAGTGCCGTGCCCGGTCTCAGCAAGGCCACCCTGTACAGCCGCCTGAGGAGCTATAAGCTCTCGGAGGAGGAACTCAAGAAGCACGGCTTCCCGTTCGCCCATCCCGAGAAGCCCGGGTCAGCAGTGCTCTTCAAGCAAGAGCAGCGTCGGAGTCCGACACACACGACCTGCTGCCGCTGCAGCACCGAGTATCGCGTGTCGTCCTCTGGCCGCTGCCTCAGTTCGGAACCCTGCGTGTTCCACTGGGGGCGCAGAGCCTTCGTCCGGGTGCTCGGGGGCTTCGAGTCGCGGTACTCGTGCTGCCAGGCGTTCGTGGGAGCCACAGGCTGCACGGTGGCCAAGCAACACGTGCAGGACGGCAGGAAGAACAACTTGCATGGCTTTGCCAAGACCTTCCCGAAGAAGGACTGGGAGGCGCACGCGGGAATCTACGCCCTGGACTGTGAGATGTGCTACACCACGCATGGCCTGGAGCTCGCCCGCGTCACAGTGGTGGACACGGACTTGCGAGTGATTTACGACACCTTCGTCAAACCGGACAATGAGATTGTGGATTACAACACCATATATTCTGGAGTGACCGAGGCGGACCTGGCAAACACCAACGTTAGGCTGCGGGATGTCCAGGCCGTGCTCCTGAGCCTGTTCAGCACTGAAACCATCCTCATCGGACACAGCCTGGAGAGTGACCTGCTGGCTTTGAAGTTAATCCATGGCACGGTGGTGGACACATCCGTGCTCTTTCCCCACTACCGGGGTCTTCCCTACAAGCGCGCCTTGCGAAGCATCGCCTACCAGTACCTTAACCTGACAATCCAGAACCACAGCAGTGGACATTGCTCTATCGAGGATGCCAGTGCCTGCATGCAGCTGGTGACCTGGAAGATGAAAGAAGACGCCAAGTTCTTCAGCCCTCCTCAGCAACAGGCCACTTGCCCAAAGTGTGCGCTGCAGCAGAAGCTGGCTTGCATCAGCCGACACACCCAGACGCCAGAGGTGCCCGAGACGCTAGACAAGCTGCACCCAGAGGAACGAGGCACAGACCTACCTCACACTCCCCAGCTAGAGACTTGAGGACTTCTTGTGAATTGATTATGGGTTGTAGGGGGGGCGAGGAATGACCTCCGTAGAGTTGTTAAACTTTTAGTCCAAGCGTGATGCATTGCAGAGTTATCTGCTACCTTGTGGGGCAAGGCCGGGTACTGCTTGCCCTGTTGTGGATGTGAAAAGAGGATGAGTTTAGTTAAGTCATGTCACACCCAGTTAAAGGGATGAGGAGGAAATACTGCTGCTGGTTCCAGAACTTTCTCACAGAGCTGACCAAGGAAAACAGCCTGCCTGACTCAGAGGTGAGACCATTTTGATTCGACAAGGAGCGACAGAGCTGTTAACTGTGACTTTAAGATTAACTTTGCCTAGTAAAAGCAACCCCTCCTAGTCTGTCAGGTCCTCAGTGCTTTGAGAAAGTCGATGAAATTTGTTGGAAATAGCTAGTTCCAAGCAACACTGATAATCTCTTAATTTTCAGGAGGTTGTGGTTTTTGTTGTTGTTGTTCTTGGAGTTGAAATAGTTAGATTTCTTGGGGGGAGTAACTTTTTTCCTACGTAACAATTATAAAATGCAAGTGGTTTTTGAATGATTTTAAGAACTTGGTTGAAAATTGATTGAATTATTTCCACTAGAAGATAGCATGGACCAAAACACCTTTTATTTCTGCTTATGATATTTTTTTTTAAGGAAATCAAATGCATTTTTGTCCTAACTATAAAGAAAGCCACCCTAGAGCTGTGTGTTAAAAGACATTCTCTGTTACGGTGTGCAAGCTTGTGGGTTTTAAAATATTCAAGGAGAGAAAATAACTTTTTATCATCCACCTTTTAGATGATATAGTTTAAGTTTAGTAAGGAATGTTAATGTTTGTAAAAGCCAATAAAACTTTGTAAGTTCTTTACATCTAAGTCAGGAATCGGAGCTAATTAGCATTAAGAACTTTGCATTTAGGATCTGTGTTAAAATGTTCAACTATTTTTTTTCCTGCCTCACCTGTGGCTTACTGTGTGGCCCAGGGCTGGCTTTGAAGTTGTTTCTGCTACCTCTAGAGTGTGATTACGTTTGTAATTACCATACCTGGCTAATGTTCCTCAACTGCTTTTTCAAAACTAAATCCTAAATTACCAGAGCAAAACTAAAGCAAAAGCTCTGTTCTTTGGACTAATAACTGCTGGCTGCCTATGTGATTTCTGGTTTGTAATCTTATATCTGACTCTCAAATAAAGTTCTTTTCTTTTTTAAATAGAAATCTGTGCACATGTGTTTGTTTAAATTTTATTATGGTGGGATGAGGGTTTGAGTCAGGTCCAGGCTAGGGGGCACTAGATGACCAGGACAGGAGTTTGGGGCCTAGAATTGGGATTCCCAGACTTTAGAAGGGTCAGGCTTGAGTGTTCTGGCTTCCAGAATTTGTTTTCCTAATCCCATTGGACCTCTGTGACTTGAGATAGCAAAGGCACCCCCTTATCAGGCCCCAGAGCCTTCTCTTTGCCCCACTAGTCAGCTCCCAAATCACAACACAGAGACTTATTAATTATGAAAGCTTGGCCGATAGCTTAGGTTTGTTTCTAACTAGCTCTTATAACTTAAATTAACCAGTGTCTTTTAGTCTACTTTCTGATGGCTTTAATGCCCATCCTTCTTGCTCTGCATCCTAGTGTCTCCAACCTTCTTCCCAGAGTCCTCTCTGTCTCCAGAAGTTCGGCCTATACCTCCTGCCTAGCTATTGGTCATTCAGCTCTTTATTACACCAATCAAAGCAACACATCTTCACACAGTGTACAAATCTTCTGCAAAATTCACATCTGGGTACTTGTTGTCACCTGATGGACATAGTCTGGGTAGGCTGTCTAGGCTGCCTTGCTTCGTCTTCTATCCTTTAGAAGGCAAAGACAGAAAGTCTGTTTTTGTGGTTTTTGAGACAGTCTGCATTGAGCTGTGCTGAAGTTCTTATGTAGCTGAGGATGGCCTTGAACCGATTTGCTCCATCTCCCAATTGCTAGAGGGACCGCTGTGTGCCACTATCATTGGCTAACATGGTGCTGCACCCTCAGCCCTTGTTTTTATAATTTTTATGTTTTGGTTCTTTGAGACCAGGTCTTACATAGTCAAGTTGGCTACCAATTCTGTGTGTAGCCAAGGAAGACTTCGAATTGGGATTACAAGCTCATGCCATCCACCCAGTTAGAGTTTATGTGCAAAAAAAAAAAAAAATGTTTGAAAAAGATAAAACCCCAACTCAAATTGAGAATAGGATTGTAGCAAAAGAGGAGAATAGGACTGTAGGCATTGTAACTATACTGGCACTATTCTGTTTTCAATATTTCACCACTTAAAACTGTGAGTTGGGACCAGAGGTGTGGAGGGGACACCTGTGAAGCATTGCACACAACAGTAATAATTTTCGATGGAGTCTGTGAAGACAGTGCTTAATGAGTATTTAAAGCACTGTAGGGAAGCCGAGCGTGTCTGAGAAAGCAGAGAGGCCTACTTTCACAACAGGGCAGCAGTGTAAGGAGAGCAAATTAACAGGAAGAAAAACTGTCCTGCTCTCTCTCATTTAAGGGAACTTGAGTAGACATTCACCAAGCACCTCTCTCTGGCTGTTAGCAATTTACCAGAAAAATCTTTGCCATCCTGTAACCAATACATTGAATTTTGGGTCTCGAATTAAAATGATCATTCTTAATGTTTGTAAAAGTACAGATTTATTTTTGTTTCTGGAGACTGGGTCTCTCTGAGTGGCCTTGGCTATCCTGGAACTCACTCTGTAGATCAGGCTGACCTCAAACTCACAGAAATTCATCTGCTTCTGTCTCCCAAGTGCTGGGATCAAAGGCATGGGCCACCACCACCCAGGCCAGCAAGAGTACAGATTTTTTTTTTTTTGTGAGAAGTACATGACATTTTTTTTATTTATTTTTTAAATTGCACTCATGATATTCATTAATTACACTCATGATAATAATCACATTTGTGGTATTCATAGATTACATTCGCAGTATTCATTCAATTATATATATATATGTATATATATATATAATTTTAAATGCCGAATGTCATTTATTGAAGGGGGGAGGAGGTCTTAAATACAGGCTTACAGCACAATGGGAGGACCCCGGAGGGCAGAAGTTCGCTACTGATGTTTTGCAATCTTGCTTCTAAACTGTTAACGCCCATTATTCAGGATACACAGACAAGGAACTTCCCTTAAGCAATCAGGAGGGTGGGACCTGGCAGGGAATTAGCATAGGGAGGATATCAATGTCAAGGTGCACAAGCAAGGCAACAGTTACCCAAAATGGGGGCCAGGGCCCTACAGGTCCCCCTTTTATTAAAAAATGAGCTTCTGACTTGGGTTGCGTGGGACGTCAGCAGGTCACCTTACCCGTCATGGAGACGCCTGCCCAGGCCACACAGGTGCTCTGTCTTAGGTTGGTGAGTGCCCCCCAGGAATTACCCGTCTCTGAATACTCATTTTCATACAGGCTCTATCGTGTGTGAGATGCATAGTTAATTGCTGCCAAAGATCTCAAAGTGGCACTGGGCTTGCAATCTGTGTGTTCGATACAGAAAAGACCAACAGAGGTCCTATCTCACCCATAGCCAGTAGGCTAAAGGCAACTGAGCCATTCCCTTCCTTAACGAGCCATAATGTACATTGGTGTCCTTGTAAGATAGTATCCTAAAAGCAACTGGAACTTGAGTTTATAAATTTATAGTTTTCAAAGCCAATCGAGATGTACATAACTACTGAATTAAATTTATCATGCCCAATAGAATGAAAGATTAACTAACTGTGGTAGCTACTTTTGTTGCCAGGGTCTCCATTGTGCTAGCTGTAGTAAGCAATTATGAAATGGTAATCCCAGAAACAGCAGCAGTGGTGGGTGCCATTGCTATAACAGCAACAGTGGCAGCAGCAATGTCAAATTCTTTTCTGGATTGTGTGGACATCCACTGGCATGGATACAACTCCAGTAACACGTACCGCCAAGGCCCATTTTTCTTGATCCCAGCACGACTTTAGCTGGCAGCTCTTCTGGAGAATCCAATCTCATGGTTACAGTTCCTATGCTTACATTAATGCTTGCCAAAGCTGGCGATATTGGGCTCTCAATCTCCATTGGCATCAGAAGGGTAGATTTTTTTCATGAAGACCCATTAGGTCTCTGTCATGTTGGGCTTCAGCAGCAGCCACAGGGTGAGTTCAGTGCTCAGGATTCCAAAGAGGAACCTCATTGTCCTGAGGAAAGACATAAACAGAACCCCTGGGCCACACCAACACTAGATCGGGTCTCCTCCGCATGCTAGTAGAAAGATCCTTCCATCGCTCCAGAGGGTGATTTGCAACAGGAGCTCTCCAGTGCTTATCTGCATCGGATATTCCAGCAGAATCCACCGGTAAACTCCAGCAGAATCCACAGATAAAAAATTTAAAATATATAAAACAAGGGAAAGAATAGAATGTGGAGAGGAATGATGAGTCCCTAGTTCTCTCTTTTTTTGCTTTAGTAAAATGTTTGTTTAATATTTCAAATTTTTCTTTTATTTTTATTTATTTTTTTATTGTTTAAAATTAATTAATTAATTAATTTTTCTATTATCAGCTTGATAGAGTATGTATTCTTATCTTAATAGTGAGATGTTTCATTGAGGCTTGCTCACTGATTGAGTAAAACCAAAATTTATTATAAGCCACAGTCGTCCTAGGGACCTCCATGCTATATATATAGCCTCCATGGTTCTGTCGGTTGTAGTCTGATTGTTCTTTATTTTATATCTAGAATCCACTTATGAGTGAGTACATACCATGATTGTCTTTCTGGGTTTGGGTTACCTCACTCAGGATGATATTTTCTAGTTCCATCCATTTGCCTGCAAATTTTATGCTGTCATTGTTTTTCTCTGCTAAGTAATACTCCATTGTGTATATGTTCCACATTTTCTTCATCCATTCTTCAGTTGATGGGCATCTAGGTTATTTCCAGGTTCTGGCTATTACAAATAGTGCTGCTATGAACATAGTTGAGCATGTATCTTTATGGTATTAATCAGCATTCCTTGGGTATATGCCCAAGAGTGGTATGGCTGGGTCTTGAGGTAGTTCGATTCCTAATTTTCTGAGAAACCACCATACTGATTAAGAGTACAGATTTTATACAGTAACAATTATATCCTTAATCCATTTTTAGAAAACATTTATTGCATCTGAGCTGTGTGCAGATGAAAATATTGTTCGATAACCCAAAATGGGAGAAACTGATAATGCAGATGCTCACTGAATAAGAACCTTCCTTTCAACTATTTTATTAAATATAGTCTTAAACACATTGTGATGCTCTGGGGGGGGGGTGACAGATTGAAGATTCAATGACAGTCCCATAAGATTACCATGGAAGTCAGGTGTGGGGGCTCATGCCTGTAATATGTAATCAGTCACACTAAAGAGGTGAGGAGGAGTTCTACTGTAAATTCAAAGTCAGACTAGTGTACAGTGAGACTCTTTGTCCAAAGTGGGTGAAAAATTACAATACATTTTAAAAAATTCCTGTTGCCTTGTGGCTTTATAGTAAGGTCATAACACAGTGAATTAGTCACATGTTTTAGAGCTGGTATCAAACTGCACTGCAAACAGTAAGCAATTCAATTACATGCTGAAAAAATATTTTGGTTTTCTTTTTGTTTGTTTGTTTTGGTTTTTCGAGACAGGGTTTCTCTGTGTAGTCCTGGCTGTCCTGGACCAGGCTGGGCTCAAACTTACAGAGATCCATCTGCCTCTGCCTCCTGAATGCTAGGATTAAAGGCGTGTGCCACCACACTCAGTTTCAGAATGGTAATGATTAATGACTATGTTATTGTTTATACTATACTTTAAAAATATTTATTTGTTTTATTTTAATTATGTGTATGTGTGTGCAGTATATATTCATGGGTACCACCAAGGCCAAAAGAGGGAGTTGGTTCCCCTGGAGCTGTTAGTGAAGGGTGGTTGTGAGCTGCCCAGTATGGATACTGGGGTCGGATCTCTAGTCTTCAAGAACAACATTAAGTGTGATATGCTTTAAGATTACTTATGTAAGACTGTGTACTCTTGCATACAGAAAAGTTTACTGTGGAATAGTATCCCGTGTGACATCAGCAGTAGCTTCAGATAGCCTGTGTTCACTTTGAGTCAAGACTGCATCAAGATGCCGTCACGTGACTGACTTATGCTGTCTTGGTTTCTGTAAGTTCACAATATGATATTCGCACAGGACTGACTAATTGGGCTGGTGATGTATCTCAGTCAGTAGAGTGCTTGCTTAGCCTGCACAATCCCGGGATTGTATCCCCCACACCACATAAAACCACACGTGGTGAGAGGTGGAGGCAGGAGGATTAGGATTTCACAGTCATTCTTGGCTACATCCGAGCCTTGAACCCAGTTGGGCCAAAATAATAATAATAATAATAATAATAATAATAATAATAATAGTAATAATAATAATAATAATAATAATTTTTTTAAAAGCTAGGCTATTAGGTTCAACACAACATATCTGTATTGTTAAACCATATTGTTACCATGTTTGTTCTTACCGAAGAGGGCATAATTTATGTTCCTAGATTGTGTAAGTAGAAGCCACCTACTACATGAGTTTAAAACAAACAATTCATGGAGCATTTAGGGCAAGACAAATTACTTGTGACATCATTCTCCTTTCTTTGTTTAATAATGGACTGTTCGTAAATATCTGGACTTCCTGTCTGTTTAATCACAACAAATGAGAAAAGCAGCAGCTTCACAAGACCTGGACTTAAGAGTCAGAACAGCTGGGGGCAGTGGTGGTGCACACTTTTAATCTCAGCACTCAGGAGGGAGAGGCAGGTGGATCTCTGTGAGTTCAAGGCCAGCCTGGTCTATAGCGCGAGTTCCAGGCCAGCCAGAGCTACACAGAGAAGCCCTGTCTCAAAACAAACAAACAAACAAACAAACAAACAAACAAACAAACAAACAAACAGGAGTCAGAATGGAGTCTGGACAGGTGCTCTGCAGTTAACAGCCTGGCTGCCCTTGCACAGGCCGCAGGTCCAGTTCCCAGCACCCACATGGAAGCTTACAACTCTAGTTCCAGGGTAGTTAATGCCCTCTTCTTCTGCTTCTTTGGGCACCACACAATAAATGGCACACATAATACATGCCAACGAATACTCACACACGTAAAATTAAAATAAATGTATTCTGATTAGCGGAAGAGATCCAGATAGATGACCGTGAACCCAGGCAGAGTAAGAGTAACTGTAAGCATGCGACACAGCAAACCTGAGTGTCTGTAAAACTGTCCTCAGAATCTGCCTCAGGGCATTTCACTCCTGGCAATTATACATTCCATTTTCAGTGAAAAGTACATGTACTCAGTTGAAAATAGCTTTGTCTTTTTTAAATAGAACAAATTAAGCTAAATGGGTACATTTCCCAAGAAACTGAACTCAGTAACACACATTTTCTCTGACATACAGTTTAGATAGGCTTTAAGGAATCTTACTTTCATTATTTTCAATTATGTGTATATGTGTGGGTCTGGATATATGAGTTCCGGTGCCTATAGATGCCAGAGGGATCAGATCCCCGGAATTAAAGTTGCAGGCAGTCATGAATCGCCTAATGCTGGGAACTGAACTCAGCCCTCTGTAGGAACAGCCAGGACGAATGCTTATCCACCCAGCCGTCTCTCCAGCACTGGTCAGATAGGTTTGAACTTCAGTTGTGCTGCTAGGGAAGCTGAGGAGACTCCAGGCTGGCTCCTGGTGCTAGGAAACCGGTATGGACTAAGTGATCTTTTGTGTTTGGGGTAGAATGGAATGGCGACCTCCTGACCTGACCTGTACGTGAATATGATTTGGAGGGATGAGGGGTGTCAAAGTGAACTTATAAAGCACCGGTCATTTTCCTCATTGCTTACCAAGTCTTAACTGTTTGTGATAAGCAATGTTGTCCACTTGATGCAGGAATTGAAATTCACCATGGAAACATATCTCCAGGCATGTCGGTGAGGGAGTTTCTAGACTAGGTTGATTGAGAATAAGACCCACCCTAATTGATGGTTCCTTCCATACACAGTAGAAATCAGAAATCAGCCTGAGCATCAGCTTTCACTCCTCTGCTTCCTGACTGCAGGCCACCCCAGCATGCCTCCCTTGCTCTGATGGACCATCTGTGGGCCCAAATAACCCTTTGCTTCCCAGGAGTCTTTGTCAGATACTTTGCCACAGCAACTAAAAAAGTAACCAATATACCATGCCCAGAGCACACTTCCTAAGTAACTAATACACCATGTCCAGTGCACACCTCCTGTGTAAGTAACTAATACACCATTCCCAGAACACACCTTCTGGCCAAGGAACCAATAGACCATGTCCAGCACAGACCTCCTGTGTAAGTAACTAATAGACCACATCCAGAACACAACTCCTGTGTATACACCATGTCCAGAGCACACCTTCCAGCTACTTAACTAATACACCATGCCCAGAACATACCTTCTGGCTAAATAATGCATTATGCCCAGAACACATCTTCTGGCTAATTAACTAATGCACCCTGCACAGGACACACCTTCTGGCTGAGTAATGCATCATGCCCAGAGCACACTTCCTATTTTGATATCTATTCTTCAGTGGGCTATCACCTTTTCTGCAGTAGATCACTATAGCAAATTATTTGTTTCCTTTGGCTACATTTTGCTCATTTCCTAATGGATGTTTTGTTTTTGTGTTTTGAGACAGGGCCTCATTGTGTATTTCGGGTTGGACTAGAATTCATGTTCTTTTGTTTATCTCCTGAGTGCTGGAATTATAACCACATGCCACTGTGTCTGATTTTACAGTCTGTCTTATGTATTAAATGTTTATATGCCGTTTTGATTACTTTGTTTTAAAATTAATCAGTTAAAGGTAGGTATGGTAGGTAGTACATGCCTGTAATTCTAGCACTTGGGAGTCTGAGACAGGAGGATCCGGATTTGGAGGCCAGACTGGGCTAGACAAGAAGACTCGGGTTTTTTGTTTGTTTGTTCTTTAAGAAAGAGAAGAACCAAATATTAATTTTCAGGCTCAAGAGAGGGCTCAGTGGTTGAGAGTGCTTGCTGCTCTTACAGGGGACCTGAGTTTGGTTCTGAGTTTGGTTCCTAGCTCACAACTGCCTATAATTTCAGCTTCAGGGGATCGGAGACCCTCTTCCAATCTCGGTGAACACCATCACACATTAACTTACACACGGAGATACACGTATACATAAGTAAAAATAAATCTTTAAAATTAATTTTCTAAGTTGACAAGCAAAGTTGTATGTATTTACAATGTACAGCATGCTGTTTTGAAATATGCAAACATTATGGGATGGTCAACTAAACTAACTAACATCTGCATTGATTCATCATATGCATATTTTTGTGTGTGGTGAGAACATCGTCCACCTTCTTAGGAATCTCAAATATCTTGGGCTTTCTCTTTTTCTGTTATTTATTATTTATTTATTTATTTATTTATTTATTTATTTATTTAGTTAGTTAGTTAGTTAGTTAGTTAGTTAGTTAGTTTTTGAACTTAGGTGTTGGAGATTGAACTTCTTTCTTGGTGGGCAAGTGCTTTATGTTGAGCTGTCTCCCCAGCCCACAGCAGGTCCTTAGCAGCTCTACTCCGTACACCCACAGCAAGGGCCCCAGCATCCTTCCGCTGCCCTGTCACTCTGCAATGGCCAGCTGTGGTGTGAGTGCAAATGTCCCCCATGGACTCCCATTATTTGAATACTTGGTCCCTAGTTGGTGGCTCAATTAGGGCAGGTTGGTGGCTCAATTAGGGCAGGTTTAGTTACAGACTGTTCTAAGCTCCAAATAGGGCTTGTAAGTAATAGGGTTCTAGTAAGTAGGGCGTTTGCTCCAAGCTTTCAGAGCTAAAATTCTCCCTACACCTAGTTACTCTCTTTGCTTTGAGCTTGCATTTAAAGACAGAGTGTTCAGCTTCCTGGTCCTGCACCATGGCTACTTGCCATGATGAACTCTAACCCTTTGAAACCATAAGCCCAAACGATCTCTTTCTTCTAGGGGTCACCTCATTACTCAGTGCTCACACAGACCCTGCAATTAAAATCAATTAGCCCTTTAGTGCACTCACTGGACCTGTTTCAGAAGACTTGGGATCTGGCTCTAGCTTCACTGTGTGTGAGGCTCCCAGCAGCGCACTCGCCATCTGAACACTTGGAATCACAGTTTTCTCTTCAGAAAATAAGAGGGACATAGTGTTGTGAGGGTCTGTTTTCACGAAGCATTAATCATGGATTGATTGACTTTCAAATGCTGTTTATTAACTTAACACCATTAAGACAACTTCGTCTCCCCCGGGGTGGACTTGTCCCTCTGTGGGACAATCCCTTCCCTCAGCACATTATGTCCAGTAGAGGCACAGTAGATGTAGGGTCTGCAAACTTTATTTATATGGCAGCTAGTCATTTAGGCTCCATGAATCATACAATCCCTGTTACAACTAACTACCCCTGTAATGCCTGTGTAGTGTAAAAGCAGCCACACAAAATACCTGACTGTAGAGAATAGATGTGTTTCCCCGAAGTTCCTGGAAAGCTGCAATTGCATCAATTGTTAATACTCTTCCTTTGATTTTTTTTCTCCTAACATTTTAAGGTGCAAAAATTGTCCTTCTCATTGTTTTATTGTTTTCTTTTTGGTAGCCCAGGCTAGCCTGGAACCTATTGTGTACCCGAGGCTGGGCTGGAACTTGTAACAGTCTTCTCAAATTATCCTCTCAAGTGTATGAGCCAACACACCCAGCTCAGGATATGGAAACCGTTGTTCTTATCTCGCAGGACTTCCAGAAACAGATGAGGCATTTAGATTTAACTTGGCGTGGATATCAATTCAATTAAGTAATTGGGAGGGATTTTAAAGTTTATTATGATAATTGTGTAAGCATATTTTCAAGTAATATTGCTTGAGCAGACAATATTTATTTGATAAATTACTGGTATATGACACAGAGGTAAAATATATTGGGTTTTTATGAAACAATGTGGATTCTTAATTCATTTCTGGATGCATTTAAAAGCGGACTGGAAAAATTGAAGAAGAATGTATGTATCAAGGGAAAGTTGATGAGGTGATCAGATAATGAAGCTTGCTTGTGTCACGGAAACTCAGGAGACCGCAGACTTGGTCCACTGCAAATTTATATTATCTCATGTTGTTTGGGCTCCCAGTGCTGCCTGTCAGTCCTTTATTTATCCATTGTTTGTTAAATTCTTTTCCAATTCCTCAGAGCAGCTGTTGTAGATTTTCCTTGCTTGCCCCTTCCAACCTTATCATGTCTCCACCCTGAGCAGAAGAGCCAGTTCTTCTGTCCGGTCTGCGAGCTCATGGGAGCTCCTCCAGGGTTTTCCCCTTGTCCTTGGGTGTCTGCTGCCCCTCCTGCTTCATACCTCACCTTAGTTTATTTCACTCCCATCACAGGGAAAATGGACATCTTGATTTCTATGACTGAATCATCTCTGTGTCCTCACAACCACTATTTTTCAACACTTTCCATAAAACTATTCAATTGCGTATCTCCCTCTTCTCTCTACTCACGGTCTTCCCCTTCTGTTCTTTAAAAAAATATTTATTTTATGTATATGTGTGTTGCTTGCATTTACATTTGTGTATCATGTGTGTGCCTGATGCCTACAGAGACAAGAAAAAGCTGTAGGATCCCCTGGAACTGGAGTTACAGACCGTTGTAAGCAACCATGTGGGTGCTGAGAACTGAACCTACATCCTCTGGAAGAGAGCAAATGCTCTTAAGCCCCATGCCATTTCTTCAAGTCCATCAGTCTCTTTTTGAGACAGTCTCATGTAGCCCAGGCTGGTTTCAAACTCACTATGTACCTGAGGATGACCTCAAATTCTTGATCTCCCTGCTTCCTCGTTGTTGGGATCACAGGTCTAGGCTTCCATGTCCAGCTTCTTTCTCTTCTTGTTGACTTGCTCAGGTCTTCTAGTCCTTGGGATCAGACCTTGCCCAGGCTTTCAGCACTAATGCCTCATGCCAGTGAGCATCTGCTTTATTGACTGAGCTTTTGGTAGGTACTTCACCCCTTCACTTATACCTTAAAGCAATCAGAATCTACAGCCAGTTGAACACATTTCTAGGCCTCCTTATTTAATGGACCAGTCAAAGGCACAGAAAACATTTTCAACAAAATCATAGAAGAAAACCCCCCTAACCTAAAGCAGGAGAAGCCTACCAAGGTACAAGAAGCATTCCAAACACTGTAGATATAACAGTCTTATTAAAGAAGAAACACAGAGCCAAGTGCAGAGTTAAAAGCCCAAGAGGTCAGAGCAGTAGCTAAGAGCTGATACTAAAAACCCTTTCTTACCCTTCACTGCCGCTGCTGTCCTTCCCCTCAGAAAGAGACCTACTTCCTGTGTATCTGTCTTTTTATTGACTTCCTGTTCTGCCTTCTCATTGGTTGTAAACCCAACCACATGACCTCCTCGTCATTGCCTGTCTATACAGAACTCCAGGTCTTCTATGGTTGGTATTGAGATTAAAGGTATGTGTCTCCAAGCTGGTGGTGTCCTTGAACACACAGAGATCTGTCTGTCATGTGATCAGGATTAAGGGCGTGTGCTACCACTGCCAGACTTCTGCTATGGCTTGCTATTAGCTCTGACACCCAGGTAACTTTATTTATTAACATACAAATAAAATCACATTTCAGCACAAATAAAATATCACCATAGCCTACCAAGGTACAAGAAGCATTCCAAACACCAAATAGACTGGACCAAAAATAAATTCCCCTCAGTATATAATAATCAAACACTAAACTTATAGAATAAGGAAAGAATATTAAAAAACTGCAAGGGAAAAAGACCAAGTAACACATATAAAGGCAGACCTTTTAGAATAATACCTGATTTCTCTGTGGAGACTCTAAAAGCCAGAAGGAACTTGATAGATGTGCTACAGACTCTAAGGGACTACAGATTTCAGTCCAGACTACTATACACAGCAATTTCTATTTATTTATTTATTTATTTATTTATTTATTTATTTATTTATTTATTTATTTATTCATTTAATTTTCCAGCCCTATCACACTATCACAGTTTCTCCTCTCTCCTTCCTCTCCTCCCAGTCCCTCCCCCAACCTTCACAATCCCTGCCCTCATCCACTCCATTTCTATTCAGAAAAGTTCAGACCTCCCTTGTGTATCAGCCAGCCATGGTGTATCAAACTACAGTGAGACTAGGCACCTCCTCTCCTATTAAGGCTGGAAGAGGCAACCCAGTAGGAGGAAAGGGTCCCAGGAGCAGGTAACAGAATCAGAGACAGCCGTTGTTCCCACTGTTAGGAGTCCCACAAGAAGACTAAACTACACAACTGTAACATGTGCAGAGGCTCTAGATCAGTTCCATGAAAACTCTCTCTCTGGTCGACAGTTCAGTTTCTGTGAGACCCAGGTTAGTTGATTCTGTGGGTTTTCTTGTGGTGTTTGACCTCTCCAGCTCCCACAATATTGTTGCCTCTCTTCCACAGGATTCTCTGAATTCCTCCTAATGTTTGGCTGTGGGTCTCTGCATCTGTTTTCAGATGCTGGGTGAAGCCTCTCTGATGACAGTTGGGCTAGGCAACAATCTATGAGTATAGCAGAATATCATCAGGAATTATGTCATTGACTTTTTTTATTGGCAGGCATGTTTGGTTCTATTCTAGGTCTCTGGGTTGTCCAGCCTCGGGGTCCTGGCCCTCCAGGCAGTGTCAAGGGTGGGCCCCCTCTCCAGACATGAGTCTCAAGCTGTGCTAGTCTTTGGTTGGCTACTACCATTAATTTCTGCACCACCTCTCATCCAATTCCCTCTCCTCCTCTGCCCCTCCTTCAATCCGCTTCTCTGTTTCTGTTCAGAAAGGAACAGGCCTCAATGGGGTGTCAACAAAGCATGGCATATCAAGTTGCAGTAAGACTAAGCACCTCCTCTTATATTTAGGATGGACAAGGCAATCCAGTATGAGGAATAGGCTCCCAAGAGCCAACCCAAGCAT
This sequence comes from Peromyscus melanophrys, assembly GCA_902168415.1. Taxonomy (NCBI): domain Eukaryota; kingdom Metazoa; phylum Chordata; class Mammalia; order Rodentia; family Cricetidae; genus Peromyscus; species Peromyscus melanophrys. The sequence goes on along the minus strand of CABHPR010139018.1, from coordinate 13,824 downwards.
TAGGGACAGCCCCAGCTCCTATTGTTAGGAGTCCTACAAGTAGACCAAGCTACACAACTGTGACATATATGTAGAAGGCTTAGGTCAGTCCCATGCAGGCTCCCTGGTTGTTGGTTCAGATTCTGTGAGTTCCTATGAGCCAGGTTAGTTGTTTCTGTGGGTTTTTTTGTGATGTCCTTGATCCTCCTGGCTTGTACAATCTTTCCTCCCTCTCTTTATGCAGATTCCCTGAGTTCAGCCTAATGTTTGGCTGTGTGTCTCTGCATCTGGAAATCAATATGGTAGTTTCTCAGAAAATTGGGAACGATCTACTCAAGACCCAGCTACACCACTTGGGCATATATCCAATGGAAACTCAAGCAAACCCACAAGGACACTTGCTCAACTATGTTCATAACAGTTTTATTCATAATAGCCAGAAACTGGAAACAACCTAGATGCCCCTCAACTGAAGAATGGATAAAGAAAATGTGGTATATTTACACAATGGAATATTACTCAGCTGTTAAAAACAATGACATCAGGAAATTTTCAGGCAAACGGATAGAACTAGAAAAAAATTATCCTGAGTGAGGTAACCTAGATCCAGAAAGATAAACATGGTATGTACTCACTCATAAGTGGATATTGGCTGTAAAATAAAGAATAACTATGCTGCAGTTCACAGACTCAGAGAGACCAGCTAACAAGGAGGGCCCAAGGAGTCAGGAGACACATGGATCTCCCTGGGAAGGGCAAATAGAAGAGATCTTCTGGGTGTACTGGGGAGTGGGTGAGGATGGGAACATGAGGGATTCGGTCAGGGGGTAAGTGGAGGGGGAGAATTCTGAAAGGGATGACGGAAAAGGGAGGGCACTTTGGGATTAGGTAGAAACTTGGAGCGTGGGAAACTCCCAGGAATCTACATGGATGACCCCAGCTAAAATTCCTAGCTGGGATGGACACATAGCCTGAATTGGTCATCTCTTGTGATAAGATTCATGACTACCCCAATTGTCATCAGAGAGCCTTCATCCAGTAACTGACGGATGAAACACAGATGAAGAGACACAGAGTCAAATTTCATTTTAATTTTAACTTAATTTTATTCATGTAATGTTTTTTGTTTTGTTTTGGTTTTGCCCTACAGGTCCTTTATGTATATATTATGGCTTCTAGTTAAGGTTTGTTTTTTTTTTTAAGGGGATTCTTGAGTGTAAGAATGAGTGAGTCTCTGTTTCTTATGTGTCTTCTGGAGCCCTTCTTCTGTTTGGTTGTTTTGTCCAATCCTGATGTGTTAGTTTTTGTTTTATCTTATTATATCTTATTTTATTCTATAACAATCTCATAGAAGCTTTTTTATTGAGAGACAGAAAGGGGGTGGATCTGAACAGGAGGGAGATGGGGAGGACTAGAAGGAGTAGAGGGAGGTGAAACCACAGTCAGGATATATTATATGAGGAAAAAACTATTATCACTGAAAGGAAAAAATTTAAATAAGAAAGAAAGAAGTTTCTGCATAGGACTCCAGTCACTTGGAATATAAGGCCATCAGTCTATAAATGAGAACTCATGAAACTAAAACGCTTCCCTGCACAAGAGAGACAATTAATGGGAAAGACAACCTATCTAATGGGAGAGAACTCTTTGACACTATACATCAGATGGATTAGTATCTATACTATATAAAGAACTAAAAGAAAACCCGAGCACCAAGAAAAGAAACAATAACTAGGCTAATGGAATGAACAGACAGTTCACAAAAGAAGCAAAGCAAATAGTTAGCAAACAGGTGAAAATGCTCAACCCATCCCACACACCACACACATCAAATCCACATTCATACTTCATCTTACTCCAGTTAGAATGCCAGTCATCAAAGAAACAAACTAAAATGCTTCCACAACAGTATGAACAAAAGGAAACCTTTATTTGGTGCTGGTAGGAATGTAAACTACTCCAACCTCAATGGAAATCACTGTAGAGATTTCTCAAAAAACTGACAGCAGATGTGCCGTATGACCCAGCCATACGAGCTCCTGAGTATTTACCTGGACAACTTCGAAGCAACTTATTACAGAGATATTTACACATCAATGTTGATTGCAGCACTGTTCACAATAGCTAGGTTATGTGTATTAGTCAGGGTTCTCTAGAGTCACAGAACTTATGAAATGAATCTCTCTCTCTCTCTCTCTCTCTCTCTCTCTCTCTCTCTCTCTCTCT
>CABHPR010139018.1:974-11609 GCA_902168415.1 Peromyscus melanophrys | reverse complement strand
TCTCTCTCTCTCTCTCTCTCTCTCTCTCTCTCTCTCTCTCTCTCTCTCTCAGAATCTATTGGAATGACTTATAATCTGCAACTCCACAATAGCTAGCTGTGAATGGAAAGTCCAAGGAGCTAGTGGTTGCTCAGTTCCCATGAGACTGAGTGTCTCAGCTGGTCTCCTGTATATGCTGGAATCTCAAAGAAGTAGACTCCAGTGGATGTGTTGACTAGTTGCGTGCAAGCAGGCGAAAGAACAATCTCTTCCTTCCATTGTCCTTGTATAGGCTTCCAGCAGAAGGTGCGACCCAGATTATAAAGATCTTTCCTCTTCCAGATCTGGATTAAAGGCATGTGTCTTCCTGCCTCAAAGGTCCAGATCACAATTGTGCCCTTGCCCTCCATTTCTGAATTGTAGTTCATTCCAGATAGAGTCAAACTGACAACCAAGAATAGCCATCACAGCATGGAACCAACCAAGATGTCTAAGAACAGAAGAACTGGTGAGTAAAATGTGCTTCATGTATGCAGTGGAACTTTCTTCAGCCATAAGAATGAAGTTGTGTCATTTGCGGGCAATGAATGCAACTAGAGACAATTATATTAAGCAAATTAGTCCAGTCTCAGAAAGACAAGTGTTATATATTTTTCTCTCATTTGTGGTTTCTCGATTTTATTTAGTCACATAAAACCATGTATGAACACACTAAATGGAAGTAGAAGTAACATTGTCTACAGGAACCATAGGGGAATTAATGGGAAGGAAAGGGGCACAAAACAGGGCAGGGGTGTTAGAAGGTTACATGGTGAGGGGAAGAATGTGCTCAATACACAATAATATATACCTGTAAGAAAAATAACAAAAATAAAAATAGATCCAACCCTACCAAACAAAACAACAACAACAAAACCTGAACAACCATCTTTTCATTCAGATTACTTCTGACTATGCTGTGTAACCCTGGCTGTCCTGGAACTCACTCTGTAGACCAGGCTGATTTCGAACTCAGAGATCCCCCTGCCTCTGCCTCCCTGCTGTGGTTAAAGGCGTGCGCCACCACCAGTTCTGACTATGCTGATTACTGATTTTCATAAAGGAAGCACTACCTCTTTAGCCATGGAATCTCTCAGTCATCCTTGACTAGTTCCTCTCCCCTGCCTTTGACAGATGGTGCTCAAGTTCTGACCCATTCACCACTGGGTATTGCTGGCATCTTCCCTTGGATGCTTAGGTTGTAACTATATGCTTCAGGGGTTAGTAGTGCTCTCTTCTCTCTCCTCCTCTCTCCCTTCCTTCTTTTCTTCCTTTCTTTCAACAGGTTATTGCTTTATATAGCTCAGCCTGACCCCAAACTCCTCTGAGTAGCTTAGGCTGGCCTCGAACTCGTGATCCTTCTGTCTCAGCATCTGAACTGCTGATATTGTTCATGCCCCATGCTCAGCTGCTTTTGCTTTTTACACAGCCACCTCTCTGGTTCGTTTCGACAACTTTCTGTCTTTGAGTGTCCATCCCATCCCTTCACCCCACAGTATCGCTTCACTGCTCAGTTGTAGCAGCCATCAGTTGTGGAGGGCTCAGCAGGGGCAGGGGCCAGGGTTCCTAGCCTGCATTCTGAGAGCAGTCCCCATAGTAGCTAGTGTTACCATTTCATTGAGGAGAACAGGCAGCTCCCTTGAGTTCAGCAGCTCACCCAAGGCCATACAACTTATACGACACAGGTATGGAATCTAAGCTTATCTCCCCACCTTCAACTCAGGATGTGTGGGAGCGGGAGGAAGGAACCCCTCCTAGGAGCTTAGCCATTATAACTTAAAGCCTTTTGTGAGTGACTGAGTAAAGTTCAGATTTACTGTTTTGACTTTCAACTCTGGCCTCCAGTTGCTTTTAATTTGTAGAACTATGAAGTCCTACACCATCAGAATAGTTGACCTGACTCTCTCTTTCACAACATGCGTGTGCACTGTGCCTTGGGCCTGCAGTTCATTTATGTTGTTTTCTTTACTTCTTTTCCTCTACTAAATAGTCTTCAGTAGAAAACAGTCTCCATTTTACACTTAAACACCACGGCATCACCTCACTCACGAGTGACGCTCATTCCCTGCTTATCAACCACATTGCTTTTATTTCTCTTGTGTCTACATAACGCAATGGTGATGTTTAAGTGTTATCTCCTCTGTTGAGCTGAACTGTGTTCATGAATTAGAGCTGTATTGAAATGTCGGGGGTTGGGGGAGGGGGTGGGGGATGACTCAGCCCTTAAGTGCTTGCTGCTCTTGCAGAGGACCCAGCTTCGGTCCCCAACACCCCTGCCAGACAGCTCTCAACCACTTGTAACTCTGGCTTGAGGAGACTTGTACTCAAGTGCATAGACATACACACTTACGTAGAATTTAAAGCAAAATGAATCTTCATCAAAGCATGGTGGGTATGCAATGTTAATCCCAGTACTTGAAAGCAGAGGTGGGTAGATCTCTGCGTTCAAGGCCAGTGTGGTTTAAATAGTGAGTTTCAAATCAGACTTATGGAGACCCTGTCTTAAAAACAATCTTAAAAAAATACTTCAGAAAAATAATTCTGATAGGTCTGATATATTTTCCAATTATGATTTAAAAACCCACAAAAATTCAACTCAAGAAAAGGAAGCATTAGCTTTCTCTAAAGCAGCAGATGATCTCAAATTATATCATATTTTCTGGGACTTAATTACTACTGGAAGCTGAAAGACTGTGACCACAAGAATGGGGACGTTCTCACTAGCTCTGACTTGGAATAAACAGGAAATACAGTACCAGACATCTGGCCGGAGACGTCTGGCAGGAGACGTCTGGCAGGAGAGCTTGCCTTCATGAACAGCAGATTCTGGGGTTGGAGCATTTTCCTCTTGCTTGCTAAGTCTTTGCCATCTTTCTGTTACCTAGCTACTGCAGACTCCACGACAGTAGTTCCCAAACCACAGGCAGAGTGGATGAAAACCACATGTCACAAAACTAGAAGCTGCTGCAACATAATCTCCAGGGCTATCTGTCAGTGTGGCGCAGCGGTGAAGCTGCAGGGTGGTACACGCACCGTGACAATGAAGAGGACCAGAGAAAATGTCTCAGGATTGAGTACGTTCCCTGCTTTAGCTGCTCTGAATCCATATTGCTCTGCTCATGGAAAGGCAGGGCAACTGGGAGATGCAGTCAGCAAGACAAACCTGAACCCAGTTTTTCCCTTTGAAGCTTGATATAGCCAGATGAAGCCCCCTAATACCAGAGACGCCATCTCTGTCTCCTGTAGGTGCTTTTCCTTGGGACCCGATTTCTCTGTGTGTGCTTGCTCTCTTAGAACTTAGAATTCGAGGTTAGTAAAACGTAATGTAAAAGGAAAGGAGAAGTACGATTAAAGGCCTGTGAGGGCTGCTGGGGACAGACAGATAAAACGTAGGTGGAGAGTGAAGATGGAGTAGGCTAGGAAAGAATCACTGTGAAGAGCAATGTTGGCTGGCAGTTCAAGGTTACAGGCTGGTGTTTGACTTATAATATAGGTACTGAGTGAACTCAGGGGATGGCTAACCTGATACCTTCCAGGAAAATATTTTCTAGCCAACATTAGGCACATATAAATCCACATACCTCACAAAGCTGCTTAAGGCACTAGCCATTAGTCAATAGGACGTGTTCTCTCTTCTACTAGTGCAAGAATAACACTTATTTAGGGAACACACTCCAAAGAGGACTGAAATCTTTTGAAACACCCAACCCTATGAAATAAAATAGAAAGCTTCTGTAAACTTTCCAACTCTGTACGTCAGCACCATGTAAACCAAGGAGAGCCTATGATGTACCTATCTTGTGTGCATTTTTTTTTGCCATATCTTACATTGAGATTGATGTACTACTTTTTAAAAGCTAGTTCAAAGGATCATAACATTTCATTGTGTTTTAAATTAATTGTAATTGAACTCAGCCAAAAGTAATGATTTCCAAGCAAGGTATGGGGAGAACTCCCTTTCAGTGCTTAAAAGAGCAATAGTTGACTGGACTGCATCAACCAGTGTAGACAAGAGCTTTGTGTGTTCCCAAAGAGGTGGAGCTCCAAATTCAGAGATTTATTTTATGTGTATGTGCCTGAATTATATATGTGCCCCATATGTGTACAGTGCCTTCAGGGGTAGGGGGCAGAAGAATGTAGGCCGAGTTTTCTTATCTTGCAGCTGCTCTTAAATAAACACACTGAGGCTTATATTAATTATAAATGCTCTGCCTTTTATAAATATAAAATATAAAAAACAAGCTATTGCTCAGGCTTGTTACTAACTAACTCTTACATTTAAATTAACCCATATTTCTTATCTAAACTTTGCCACATGGCAGTACCTTCTTTCAACATGGTATAGTCATCTTCTGCTCCTTCTGCATCTGGCTGGTGACTCCTCTGACTCTACCCTTCCTCTTCTTAGCATTCTCCCTGTGCCAGGCTGTCTTGCCCAATCTCTTCTTGTCCAGTCATCAGTCAATCAGCTTTTTATTAACAGTGAGAGCAATACATATTTACAGTGTACAAACATTGTTCTGTAGCAGAAGAAGGCGACAGATCCCCTGGACCTGGAGATGTTGGTAGTTTTGAGTTACCCTATGTGGATCAGACCATTGATAACCAATCCTATATGACAAATAGCAATGGAGTTTGTCCATATCTGTAAAAGACAGATAGCACATGGATTTCTGCACTTGAATTGCCAATCAGTGTGGTGATATTGAGATGTAATTAATATAAAACCAGAAATAATTCCCAGAGGAAATACGTACAGCAACTTTAATCTTAACAACTCATATTGGTAGAGGATATTGTCTTTTTATTACAAAAAAGAGAAATGTATTGAGAAACATCAAGTGGTTTACTTTAGTTCAGAACACTAATGGGTTCCAGAGCTGAATTAAAATCCCATCCACATGGTCCCAGAGCTGGAGTTGAGTCATCATTCCATGTTCCACCATCCTCAGCCCTGCCTATCTCTGCATGCAAGTAGGAGTGAGGGGCCGGCAGGCTGGCATCATTGCAGCTGGGAACCGGTACCTTAGGCAACCAGAGATCATTACAAAAAGTCTTTGGGGTTTACAAGTAAGTTTTAGCAGAAAGTTGAATTCATAGACTTGGAATCTGAATAAGAAAGAAAAGAATCGAGGCCAGCCTGGTCTACAGAGCGAGATCCAGGACAGGCACCAAAATGACACAGAGAAAAAACCCTGTTTCAATGTCCCCCCCCCCAAAAAAATAGTGTATTCTGAAAAAAATCAACTGTGTACATGAGAATACAGAAGCATATCTACACACACACACAACATATACAACATATACACACACAACACATACAACATACACATACACAACAATACAACATACACACATACACACAACACATACAACATACACATACACACATACACACACAACTCCCACAATACCCACACATACACACACAACACACATACCATACACACCAACACAACCCCCACAATATCCATACATACACACACTACACACAAACACACAATACACACAAACACAACTCCCACAATACTCCCTACACACATACAACACACACATACACACAACACAACACACACACACACACACACACACACACACACACACACACACACACACTCATGCAGTTTATTGAGAGGAGGGAACACCAAGTAGTGGTCTCTGAAAGTGAGATAGTGGACTCTTCACTAACTGTAAGTTGGAAACCAATGAGATTCCATGCTTCTGGTTTATGTCCTAGGTGTATACATCTGGCTAGTTGACTTATTTTATGGGACAAAGCTAATCAGTGGATTGGATAACAATGCTATGGATCTAGGCGATGTAAACATCCAGCTATCTAGTCATCTGCAAGGGAGCCTTGCATATAACATGAAGCAAATGGTAGCACATTTAATCAGTCACACTGGCATAACCCAAACCCCAAACTTTGAGGAGTGTCACAGCTGCCACATCTGAGCTTTTCTCATTTCCTAACTTGAGGTTATCCAGATCTATTAAGACGATCCCAGCCATTTCCAGGGCTCAGTTTGAGAGATGAAGTAATAACATTTGGCAGAAACATTAAAGCTGGACTTACCCTATACGGCTGTTAACAATCGGGACACTAGTCCAGATAACTTATATCTACAGAGCAACTAGAGGACACAACAATGCTCAGGATTGGAGGAGCAACAGTTTCCCAAGGTGGAAAATCATTTAGGCATGACATCTGTTGTCATAGATTGCCTCCTCAGCCTTCATGCTTTTGGGAAAGAATCATTTTGGACAAGGTCTTTTTCAATAGTGTCTCAGTTAGGGTTTCTATCACTGTGAAGAAACTACGACCACAGCAGCTCTTATAAAAGAAAGCAGTTGTGGGGCTGGCTTACAATTTCAGAGGTTCAGTCCATTATTGTCATGGGTGGGAAGCATGGCAGCATGCAGGCAGACTTGGTGCTGGAGAGCTAGCAAGTTCTACATCTGGATCTAAAGGCATCAGGATGCGTGCGAGAGAGACACTGGGCCTGGCTTGAGCATTTGAAACCTCAAAGCCCACTCCCAATTACACACTTTCTCCACCCAGGCCACACCTACTAGACCAAGGATACACCTCCTAATAGTGCCACTGACTGTGAGCCGATGGGGTTCATTTTCATTCAAACCACATAAGTAGGTTCTGATTCTTACCATATTATGCTGGCTAGTTAGTTTTATAATATGAATATTCTTATATAAACATTTGTTAGGCTGTTACATAAGTCCATAAGTTTTGACTAATTTTTCTTTGTCTTAATGGAATATTTATATTTTGAGTAAAAAGTACATTGATTATAGGTCTTGCATTTGAAAATGATCTGGAGTTGGAGATGTCTTCATTCATAAAGTCCTGCTTCATAAGCCTGAAGATCTGAGTTCTTTTCCTCAACACCTACATTAAGAACTGAGTAGATTGGTGTGTGTTTATAATCCCAGTGCTGGGACTGTGGAGACAGGAAGATCCCTGGAGCTCATTGGCTGGCCTGTCAATGACCTTTGTATTCAGTGAGAGACCCTGTCTCAAAAAACAGAGTGGAGGGGCTTGCAAGATGGCTCAGAAGGTAAAGATACTCGCTGCCCAGCCTGACAACCTGAGTTCAATCCAGGAAACCTACATGGTATATGGAGAGAACCAAATCCTGAAAGTTGTCTTTTGGCATGCAGACACACACACACACACACACACACCCTCAATATGTAAATATAATTAAAAACTATAAAGTGGAGAGTGATAGAGGAAGACACTCAACATTGACCTCTGCCCTCTATGTGCACACACACCTTCATGGACAGGCACACAAATGTGGATATACACTACACACACAAATTAACAAGTATAGTAGTTATAGATGACCTGGTTTATAGCCTGAGCTATCCTCCAAGCCCTGGCAGTCCTCCAGCATTAGCCTCCTGAGTACTGGGGTGACAGATGTGTTTAGCATACTTGGTATTAGGTTTCAACTAAAGTACCTCAAAGACTCCAAATGTCTCTGAAGGACAATGAATCTAGACACATTTGTATTTTAGGAATATAATTCTGGTGATATTACATGGAATGGACTGGAGTGGGGGCAGGGAGGGTCTTGGTAAGGTAGGGTGAGGTTCTGAGCCTGGGTGGAGGGCAGGAAACATAGAGGAGAAAATAGACTGAAAGGACATTGGATTGGGGTCTATACCTGCTTCAAGCAAAGATGTTCAATGAAATAGGTTTCACTGGACAGGACTGATAGGGGATGAGTATATGTGTATTTGTATTATGTGTTATGTGTGTGTATTATTGGAGAGAGAGAGAGAGAGAGACAGAGAGAGAGAGAGTCCGTGTTGTGAGCGTCAGTGTTGGGCAAACCATAAAGAAGTTGCCACTGTCGCACATTTATACGGCCTTGGGATTAGTGGGGCTATAAATCCTCATTGATTTAGGTTGCTGTGGTGGTTTTTATAGGAATGGCCCCATAGGCTCACGTAGAATGCTCCATCACTATTAGGCAGTGTGTCCTTGTTGGGGTAATTGTAGCCTTGTCAGAGGAAGTTTTTCACTGGGGGTGGGCTTTGGGGTTTCAAACGTTCAAGCTAGGCTGAGCGTCTCTCTCTTTCTGCTGCCTTCCAATCTGGATGTGGAACTCTCAGCTACATCTCCAGCACCATGTCTGCCTGTGTGCCGCCATGTTCCCCATCATGACAAGAACTAACTAAACCTGTGAACCTGTGAGCCGGCCCCAATTCATTGTTTTTCTTTGTAAGAGTTGCGGTGGTCATGGTGTCTCTTCAGAGAAATAGAAACCCAGCTAAGACAGCTGCCCACCATTAAAATCTTGGTAGTTATTTGTTTACATATTATACATACAGCATATTTTTGATAGGAGACTATACATTTCATATCACAGTAGTTACAACTTGTGACATGGCAGATTCCTTTTAGTGATGAGTAAAAGGATACTTGCCCTTTAGTGACATTGTGGTGGTATTGTGTTCCCTGAAATATTGTGCACGCTAATAAACTTATCTGGGGTCAGAGAACACAACAGCCACAATATTAAACATAGAGGATAGGCAGTGGTAGCACACACCTTTAATCCTAGCATTCCAGAGGCAGAGATCTACCTGGATATCTTTGTGTTCAAGGATACAGCCAAGCATGGTGACACACGCCTTTAATCCCAGGGAGTGATGGCAGGAAGCAGAAAGGTATATAAGGCGTGAGAACCAGAAACTAGAAGCTTTTGGTTGGTTAAGCTTTTAGGCTTTTGAGCAGCAGTTCAGCTGAGATTCATTCTGGATGAGGACTCAGAGGCTTCCAGTCTGAGGAAACAGGATCAGCTGAGGAATTGCCAAGGTGAGGTGGCTGTGGCTTGTTCTGCTTCTCTGATCTTCCAGCATTCACCCCAATACCTGGCCTCAGGTTTGATTTTATTAATAAGACCATTTAAGATTCCTGCTACATGACATCATTCCACTCTTTGCCCTGCAGACGAGAAATTCTTCCTAATATTTCTGAGAATCCATTGAGGACATTTTCATAGACCTGTCATCTCCAGTGTTCAAATAGCAGGAGACTCTTTCGTCTGCACAAAACGGTATGATTTTGTTGAAATTGTGAGCTAGAAATAGAAATTAACTCCAACTTGTGACTCTATGCTTATTTATAAGGAGAACACTGAAACCCAGCCTTTTACCTGATGGCACAAACCTGGGACAACACAGACACTTCTTATTCACAGCTGCGGGTAGGTTTTGGCTCAGCTGTGCTGCAAAGTTCATTTAATTTATTGATGGATTGCTTCCAGTTATCACTTCAAAGTCAACACTAATTGCTGACATGTGTGAAGCATCTTTTATTATAAAATGCGGTTATCTTTTCTGTCATTGAAAGTGATTGTGCTTTCATTGACTATAATGTCTTCCACTCTTTGAAGCATGACAGGCATGAAGCAAGCATTCAATATTCTTTTTTATTAATTTAAATAAAAACAGTTGTGTGTGTGTGTGTGTGTGTGTGTGTGTGTGTGTGTGTGTGTGTATGTGTCCGAATGTATGTGTGTGTACCACATGTACGCAGAAGCCAGTGGAGGCCAGAAGAGGGCACTGGATTCCCTGGACCTGGAGTTACAGATGGTATGAGCCTCCATGTGGCTCTGGGAATAGAACCCAGGTCCTCTGCAAGAGCAGCCAGTGTTCTTAACTGAATCATCTCTCTAGTCTAAACATTCAGTATTCTTTAAACAAACCCACTGGTAGTCGGGAGGATGGAAGACGTCTTGCTATAGCAACTCCATCAGTTTCTTGAGCTCCATGACAGGTGGTCTGCAGAGCTGTCCACCAGCACTTCTTCCCTTGCACGTGTGTCTGTACTGTGTCCCCCAGGAGGTCAGATCGCCTCCTATCTCCAGGCTAGACTTATACTTGGAGAAAATAGTAAACTTTATTATAAAAAACTTACAAATAAAAAGACAACACACGCTGGGCAGTGGTGGTGCATACCTTTAATCCCAGCACTCGGGAGGCAGAGCCAGGCGGATCTCTGTGAGTTCAAGGTCAGCCTGGTCTACAGAGCAAGATCCAGGACAGGCACCAAAACTACAGAGAAACCCTGTCTTGAACCCCCCCCCCCAAAAAAAGGCAACACACACTAAAACGAACCAAACCCAAAGTTTATACATTTCAATGAACTTCTATATAGGAAGCTGTGGAGATTCACACTGGATTTTACACTTTCATTACCAAATATATATTATATTATTGAAAATAGATTTTTTTCTCACATAATACAACCTGATCATGGTTTCCCCTCCCTCTACTCTTCCCAGCTCCTCTCCACATTTCCTCCCATTCAGATCAATGCTCCCCCTCCGCCCCCATCTCTCATTAGAAAACAAATAGACTTTGATGGGATAGTAATAGAATAAAATAATATAAGCAAAAACTAACACACTGGAATTGGACAAAACAAACAAACAGAAACCTAAGAGAAGGCACTAAAGCCAGAGAGCTACTCATTCGCACACTCAGGAATCCCATATAAACGCTAAACTGTAAGCATATACATACACACACACACACAGAAATAGAGAGAGAGAGAGAGAGAGAGAGAGAGAGAGAGAGAGA